>BQNB010004325.1:4194-105695 GCA_026074375.1 Tanacetum coccineum | reverse complement strand
TCTAGTTTTCTTTATTTTTCAAATTAAGTTAATTAGAATTTAATTTTGATTTTTAATTTAATTTAGCATTTATTTTTTCTTAATTTTTTCTCCGATACCTGATTCTGTTCCCCGTATTTTAGTATAAATCTAATTTTAGGATTTCTCTATAACTAATTTTGTTTCCCGTAGTTTTTAAGATCCCCATTTCCTTTGCTTGTTTCCCATAGATTAAATTAGGTTTTATTTAATTAACTTTAGTTTTAATTATATCAGTGTTTCCATCATTCAATTTCTCATCAAACCAGGATAAATTTCAATTGCAGCCTCGTTGGGACATACGACCCGGGAATATCTCTTCCGGAATCTTTTTATAATTGATTCTCATGTATACTATTTGACGAATCAATGTCTTAACACATATTTTCAATGAAACATACACAATGATGCCCTAATGTTCATACAAATGGATGCACTAAAGAAAACAAACATATGCCATAACTTAACATGATGCTATTCTCATACCAAGAGATGTCGTAAAACATATTTTAAAGAAAAATTTTCTTTTTTCAAAAGAATCATTTTTTTTTCAAAATTTTCTAAAAAAAATTGAACTTGTTTTTCAAATTTTCAAACTTTTTTTGAAATTTTTTTCATATTTTCTAACTTTTTTTTTCAAATTTTCGAACTTTTTTCCAAATTCAGGAAGGGTTTAGAAAAACCAAAAAGATAAACCGACCACAAAGCTGGTTAGAGGGGTAAAGGTTAAAGGCAAAAGAACAAGATGGGCTATGCTCATAACAATGTTCCATTTGCTCCTAAACCTAAGACTCCTCCACCACCTAAGAAGGATAACCCAGCAAAGGACGCCATTTGCCACCAATGTGGTGAAGTTGGGCACTGGAGAAGGAACTGTCCCGTGTATCTCACCGAGTTGATGAAAAAGAAGAAGCTATCTCAGGGAGCTAGCGCTTCAGGTATTTTCACCATAGAACTCTACTCTTTCCCTAGTAAATCTTGGATTTATGACACTGGTTGTGGTACTCATATTTGTATTACAACTCAGGGACTACGGGGAAGTAGGAAGCTGAAACCAGGGGCTTTGAGTCTGTACGTGGGCGATGGTCATCGTGCAGCCGTTGAAGCAATTGGAACTTATCATTTAGAGCTCCCTAGTGGATTAGTTATTGTCTTGAACAATTGTCATTATGCTCCCTCTATCACTAGAGGTGTTATTTCAGTTTCGCGTTTGTTTGACGATGGATTTGTTAATCGTTTTGATGATAACAATGTTATTTCAGTTTCAAAGGATAATCTAGTTTATTTTATGGCTGTTCCACGGGATGGCATTTTTGAAATTGATATGTCTTGTTCTAATACAAACGATAGTTCTATGTATGCAATTACTAATAAAAGAGCCAAAATTAATTTAGACTCTTCTCTCTTGTGGCACTGTCGCCTTGGACACGTTAGCAAGAAACGCATTGAAAAGTTGCAACATGATGGACTTATCAATTCTATTGACGTTGTGTCATTAGGGAAAATGTGTTTCATGCTTGTCTGGTAAGTGGCAAGGAAAACCCTATTCACATCAAGTGGAAAGGGCTAAAGATCTACTTGGACTGATACACACCGATGTATGTGGCCCATTTAGAATAGTGTCAAGACAAGGAGCTAGCTACTTCGTCACTTTCACTGACGATTTCAGTCGTTATGGTTATGTTTACTTGCTGAAACATAAACATGAAGTGTTTGAAACCTTTAAGGTATTTCAAAAGGAAGTAGAAAACCAACTCGGGAAGACCATTAAATCACTACGTTCTGATCGTGGAGGTGAATATATGAGTCAAGAGTTTTTAGATCATCTAAAGGAGCATGGGATTATTGCCTTCGCACTCCTCCCTACAGCCTCAAAACAATGGAGTGTCAGAGAGGAGAAATCGAAACACTGCTAGACATGGTTCGATCTATGATGAGTCAAACTACTCTACCAAAGTCCTTTTGGGATTATGCCCTTGAGACTGCTGCACGCATTCTCAACATGGTTAAACTAAAGGTTGACAAGGACACCATACGAAATATGGCATGGCAAGCCCCTTTAAAAATAAGCTGTCTTACTTAAGAGTCTGGGGTTGTGAGGCATTTGTTAAGCATGATACACTTACCAAACCTGACAAACTTGATCCTAGATCTTTTAAGTGTATCTTCATAGGATACCCAAAGGAAACAATGGGATATTCTTTCTACAGCCCATCTGAGAACAAAGTATTTGTTGCTCGGAATGCTGAGTTCTTTGAGTCTAAGCTCTTGGATCTGAAAGCAAGTGGGAGTGTGGAAGATCTTGAACTAATTCAAGAAGAAGATACAAATCCTTCTGTAGACACTAGCTTAAATCATGAAGAGGATGATCAAGAAATTGATGAACCTCAAAGTGATATCAATCCCATTCGTAGGTCCACAAGGACACGCCGTCCCACAGATCGATTGTGTTTATACATCGATACTGAGGAACATGAGTTAGGGGATCTCGGGTAACCCGCTAACTATAAAGCTGCATTGCTGGATCCTGAATGAATTATCACATCTTGAATCTGATAAATATCTTAGAACTATGAATGACAAGATGCAGTCCTTAAAAGGTAATCAAAGTTTAGAGCTTGATTGGTCTTTTACCAAACAGTTAAACTGTTAGGTGCGAATGAGTTTCTTTTAAAGAAAGTCTCATAAGGACAAGATTGTATACATATTAATGCCTGACTAATGACTAGAGTTTTTAATCTTACTTAAGCAATTGACTATGATTAAATCTTTCTTTTCTACATTCATTAATTATATAAAGATAACTAATTGTCATACAGATTTTCTTGAATATTCTATATGGCGAATTAAGGATCATAACTCTTTCTTTAATGATTATCTTGCGAGGACGATGTGTAATCAAAAGGGTTATGAGTCTATATTTGTAATATGACAATTAAGTTTTATAACTCTTTCCTTAATTATTACCTTGCGAGGACAATGTGTAATTAAAAGGGTTATGAGTCTATATTTGTAATATGATAATTAAGTTTTATAACTATTTTCTTTATGATTACCTTTTTCGAGGACGGTGTGTAATCAAAAGGGGTTATGAGTTTAAAATAATCTTTATAAAGTATACAAGATAATAGAATCCAAGTATGGATTATATCATGCATCTAGGAGCTGAGATCTTAAGTTTAATCACAATATGGTTTTTGATTAAATTAAGATAACTCCTGAGTACACCTGACATCTAGTGGGAGCACTATGTTTTTCCTTAAAATTCATATGTTGTGTAACATATTGACGGTATCATTCCATCTAAGCTAGATGTTAATCCTTGAGATTGAAATGAAACTTCACTTGGGAATTTAGGGAATAGAACAAACGACCTTAAAATAAATGTTTAATGAAATAAACATATGCGGAAATTAAGTCCAACACAATGCAATACATCATTAAAGCAAGTATAATATGATATATTTCACTTGAGATAATTTAGTACATGGATGAAAACCCTTTTAATGAAGGATTCCTCATGTATATCTTATATTGTGTATGAGACTGGTTGTTACTTTTACACAAGAGCAAGATGAGCTAACAACAACAGTATCTAATTGAGAGTGTTTAGATGACTGATAACCACAGTATCTAATTGAGAGTGATTTAAATAATTGTTAAAACAAATGTTTACGAATTATATAAGGCATAGTGTTGTTTGTGTACACACGATGCTAGAGAATTATCAATCCTAGTTAAAGTAGGATTTCATCTTTTATGATAAATCTACTAACTAGATATGCTCAGCTAAGAGAATTGTTGCATTACACATTAAAGAATGAGAATACTTTATAATTTAAGAAACTGTAAAGATGACTGTTTGAGATAGGTATGTTGCTGACTTCAAATACCCCATTAAAGGTACTGTCACATTTCCATACTATGATACTTGCAATAGTATGCAAATATACATACGACACTTATCGTATCATTCAAATCTTTCATAAATTGTGAATTTAAAACAAGTATTCAGAAAGTTTACTCAGATAACTTTTTAGCTGTCTTGTAAAGAAAGAGTTGAGAATGTTGGAAACATTAGACTTCAACTTACTGATTAGTTTCATGTATATTTGTTTTAGTATTTGGATAATTAGGATTTTAAAACAATTTTTATTTTCTGATGAATAAAATTACTTGGTATTTGTTATTCATTCATATAATAATTGTTATCCTATATTTTTATGTTTAATCCTTGAATGATTTTATCATTCTAAATATGTCCATTGTCGGTTAACAATATGGGAATATTGTTATGTAAGGCAAATGTGAGTGTTGGTTATATTCTTTGAATATACGGATTGTTCCCGCCAAACTCATATGTATTCACAAGGGTTGCATATTGGATACCCCAACTTTCGAACATTTACTTTTGGATCCTTGTCATGAGTAAAATGTCAAAAATGGTTTAATAAGTCATCCTTAGACTTGAGATACAAACAAGTTCTGTATGTGTGGATATCACTTTGTGATTATAGCCAAACGCTGTCCTGTGATATGGTAGTTATAAAAGCTATTTTTCAGAGTGAATGTGAAGCAGCATCCACAACACTTGTAGTCAACAAAGGATTTGTTCCTCCACATTATATGTGCAGAATGATACCATGGCGCCTCTCCAGAATTAATCAGATAATTGTGTGGCCGCACCCAAAGGGTAATTTTAAGATGATTCTTAATTACATTTGGTATATCTGAATTAACTTCTATAACGAGAATCTAAATGGTTAAACTATATGGAATGAGTTAGGATCCATATCCATGGTTTAACGGTATCTGTAACAAAGGGATGATAATGGCAAGTAATAAATAACCATTAATAAGCTGAGATTGTTCTTGAAACTATTATCTCAAGTATTTCTAATCTAAAGGTAATTGTGTGTGTTTGCTAGACGTTGCCAATTATCAGTATATCTGCAAGCCTGCTACTCCGCCTCCCAAGTGGGAGCTGTTGGAATTTGGTAGTCGGTTCCGCAAGTTATACGTTAGAAATACGTGAGCCTATTGGGGGCACACACGTTAATACACGAAGAGTATGGTTACTTCACGATTTATATTTAAATAGTTATTTAATTAATTACTTGTTTAATTAATTATATAAACATTTTAAATATAGAACCAAGGACTAAACCGGACAAAACCCAAACCTTAAGGAGTGGCCAAGTTTGGCCGACTTCCCTAAGCTTCTAGAAGGGGTGTTTGTAGCTGGCCATAGAGAGGGAAAAAGGAAGGAGGTCGAGTTTTGTTTAATTAAGGAATTAACTTAACTTGGTTACCAAGATTTAGGGTTATTGGGGTGCCTATATAAACACACCCCATATCCCTCATTCTTAACTCAATCCTCTCCAAAAACCTCTCATAATTTCGGTCCTACCCTATCCCCAAAACCCACGATTGAACCCTAAACCCTTTTAGGGTTTTTTTGGGTTTTTCACCTAAATCGCATCCCTAAATCGTGAGGATAAACCGCGGTTTAGGGTTTCGGCTTAAATCACTGCCACAAACCACGGGGATAAACCGCGGGTTTTGGTTTTTCGTTTTCACTTGATCTCCTTGCTTGACGATTCAATGTACGCGTGGAGGGTTTTGGTGGTTCTTCCAAGGTTGATGAATTAGGGTTTTTTCCTTGGTATAAACCTTAATTAAGGGTTTGTTTGGTTCGAATTCAAGAAGAAACACAAGGAGTGTGTTTGGTTTTTGGGCTATCACTTGGTGCTTGATTCGTAAGGGTAAGACTAGCAATCTTACATACTTGGTTGACATGATTGTGTGAGCAAACGTAAAGGCGTTTATTTTAGACGCTTTGGTATTCAAGAATAATCGCTAAAAGGTACGCTTTCCTTATTTAATATGTGTTAACCTACTTTCCATAACTAGATCCATCCGCTGCGTACTCGTGGTTAAATTGGTTAGCTAGATTAATTAATCCCAACACTCACCATATTTATATATGTCTATGTTTAATAAAACTAAGCAAATAATTTACAAACAAATAATTTACTTGAAATAAAAAAACATTTAGAGAAAACAAGTTGTACTTACTTGCCACTTCACGCGATGCAATGTTGTACAAAACAAAGCTCATTTTTCACATTTGATCTTTTACGTTTATGGAATATGCTAGAAACATAGGTGTTTTTTCTATTCTTTTGATGGTTTCTTTCTTCTTCACTGTTCCAACAAATAAAACCAACTCTACATTGCAAGCTGTCAAGATCGCGATCCTACGTGGGATCATTTTTGTCATTGCAAGATCGAGATCGTAAGATCCTACCAATTTATCATGTTCTGTAAGCAATGGATAAACGAGTCAAACTATTTTTATTTCTACTCATCACTATATATAAGTTTATATAATATCCTTTTGAAAATGTCAAAGTTCAAATTTAAAATACCAAAGTAAAAGTAAAACACAAAAAAAAGTCAAGTTTCATCGTCACATTCACGATTTAGCTGGAATAAAATTACATAACAAGCGTTAATAAACGTCTAGTTCAAACAAAAAGTAATTCACTAGTATCACTACAATTAAGCTATTGTATTAAACTTTAATGATTAATAGTTTAAAATTATAAAAAGGTAAAAGAAAAAAATAACAACAATTACCTGCAAGAATTTTTTGCTTAAGGTAACTAGAACATGAGAAGAAGAACCTAATTTGTTTCATATAATTTCAATTTGGGGAAAGTAGATAATTAGGTTTATTGATTAGAAAATCTAGAATGTGGTATTAGTCTCGTATATGCCACTAGTTCAATTTATATAGATATATATTATATATATATATATATATAATATATATATATTATATATTTATATATATATTATATATATATATAGTATTAATCCGTAAAAATTCTTTCCAATTACTTCTCAACAAGAGAAGTAAAAGGATAAAATCTCACTTAAGAAAAAACATATGTATATTGTATATTTTTAACCGGGAAGTATTTTCTTCTCGGGTCGTGTCCCAACGAAATCGTGAATTGAGATTCGGGAATAATTCGGATTCGAGTCAAGAATGAATAAAGGATTTTTGAATTTTGAATTACACTACGAATATAATAGCACAAACTAAAAACAATTAACTAGCACGAAATTTTAATACACGAAAATTAAAAACGTGAGCTAAAACTGAAATTTAAAATCTAAGGCACTACTTTTAACAAATTTTATACCTAAAAATCACAAATTTAAAAAGAAAATTTTAGGAAAAAGAATTAGAATTTTTTAACTATTTTTGAATTTTTTATGAATTTTTAAAGAAAAATGAATTACTAAAAATAAACTTTTTCTAAAAATTATTACTAAAATTCTATTTTTATTTTTCAAAAATTCTAGACTGAAAAAGAAAATTATTACAAAAAAAATTATATTTTTCCAACTATTTTTCTATTTTCTATGAATTTTTTAAGAAAAAGAAATTACTTAAAACCTATTTTAATTTCTAGAAAATACAAACTTAACTGGAAAAATAAAGAAAAATGGTTTTTATCTACTTAAAATGTGCAGAAATCAAATGGAACAAAAATGCCCAATTTTTATAAACCAATTGAACCCTAATTTTGCCAATTAAAAACCTAACCCTAATTTTATTAAACTAAAATTAAAAATATAAAAACTATTTTATTTTACTAAAAAGACAGGGTAGAAAGTGAAACAATAGAAAGTAAAGGGTAGGCGGGAAAACTAAAAGGAATTTACACTAGAGTGAAAACGGGTAACCCTTAACTATTGAAAAAGTACAAAACAGACCCTACGATTATGCTTATTTTGGCTTATTAAAAAATGAGAATAAGCAAAAACTTAAAACTACAAAGTTGGACTTGAGCTTATACTCTACAACTTTAACAAAGGCGCTTGGAACTTTTATCAACTAAATAAGCTAGAAAATAAGCATTTTGCTCTGAGTCACAGAAACTAAGGTTTATCTTTTAAAATTCTATCTTTTTAAACTTTTGCTTATTACTAGCTTATTTCTCAAGGAAAATGAAAACCAAAAGAAGCTATATGAAGATTGTGATATGCACTAGGGATTTCTAAAAAGAATTAAGCTACAAGTAAACAAGATTAATGAGAAATTTGATCCTAAACAGCTAAAGTTCAAACTTATTACTGAAATTAAGCTAAACTTAATAAGCTAATTAGCTTTTTACTAAATTCTAGAAACTAAATTTTTTGGAAATAAGCTGTCCTATGATTATTGAGTATACCTAGATAAAAGGAATTTTGAAATATCAGCTAGAACTTAGACATCCAAAAGAAAATAAGCATGAAATCTAAGCTGCTAGTATACCACTTTTGCAAGATCCTAAAAGCTAATCTAAAGCTTATGAATGAAAGTTAAAAGTTGATCTTTAAAGAGCTTATGGAGTTTTACTAAAATGCTTAACCCTAAGTTCTATCTCCTAATCTTCAAGAACTAAAAAGAAGCTAGGAAATTGGTGGCAACAGCAGTACTTACTGAGTAAGTACTGCCTATACTGATATAGTTGGTAAATGCTTAAGTGCAGGCCAAGTTTCCAAGTTCAGAGATCTTGAACTAACTCACTCTATGTATCTAAACATGCATTAACCCAAATTTAACTCTAAAATGCTATTGAAACTCTTAACACTAAATCTACTTGAGCTTCAAACTGCCCTGGTGCTGGCAAGATCTTTTTAAGTTCTAAACTTGGAAAATCTACAAACTAATTTTTAAAACCTGTTTAAAGCTTGATAATATCACTTAATACAAGTGACTAATGAAAATTTATCTACTAAATTTGACTTTAAGAGTCAATTACACCTTAACCCAAACACTAGTAAACCTAAACTGTCCAATCTTATTTTTACTTAAAATCTATTTTAAAACTAAAACTGCCTAAAGCTTATATCTACTCAAACTTAAACTCACCTAGTTAAGCTATTTAAACACTAAAAGCTACAGCTTATTAAAAGGAATAAGCTAGTTACTCACCTAGCTTATACTACTTATAATGACAGAATTAAGGACTAAATGAAACTTTATAGAATTCTAACTACAAAGCTTAAAAACATTTGAATCTCTAAGCTATCTAAACAGAATTAAACAGGATTAAGCATACACAAAGTCATTACAATAAGCAAATGAATTAAGCTATGTATATACTAGAATGAAATATAGAAAGTAAAACCTGAAATTATAGTCTCAGAACTAGCGACTCTATCTGAATGAGTGGCTTAAAAGCATAAACCTAATGGCTACCTTAGCCTCTAAACCAATAACCTTTAAGCTTAATAAGCTAAATGTAGCTTATTACTTCCCATAGCTTCCAATATTGATCAACACTGAATTCAAATGAACAATATTTGAACAATAAGAGACAAATTCAGTATTTAAAAAGATTTTAACAAATTTTGAACAACTTTAGAACAATAGAAAGTAGAATAAGCTAAAAACAGCTTATTACAAGCTTATTAGCTAAATTCAGCTTGTTACATGAAAACTTAAAAATGAAATCAACTCAAATATATTTATTGCTTTAAGAAGGAAAGTACAAGATAAAAAACAGTAAGTACAACTGAATTGAAAGGTTAAAAACTTAATTGAAAACGATGAACAGTAAACGAAAACTTAAAAGAGAAAATTACAAAAATTGAACTAAACTCTAAAAACTAACTACTCACTAAAACTCTATTACAAGCTTATTTATAGATGAGAGTGAAGAGAAGATGAGAAAAACTCAATTAATCCAATCCCTTGATCTTTTTTTCTTTGATTTTTGGTCGTTGATCTTGAATGGTGATGTGTTCGAACCAATTAGAGGTTGCCACGTCATAGAAATGACGTGGAGGTGCTAAAATACGAGGTAAAGAAGAGAAGGGAGAAGCAGGGAAGGATTTAGAGTGGTTTGGGTTTTTGTTGAGATTTTGGCGGGAAAAGAAGTTATGGTAGTTAGGGAAAGGTTTAGCCGCGTGTTTGATTTTGAAACTTTGAGTTATATGCACAACTAGCCCTTGTGTTTTCTTTCTATAAAGTGTAGTGTAAAACAAGTTTCGGATTTTGACAGTTCTGGCCCTTGTAGTTGCTATCTTTTTTTTTTCTCTTAATAAACCTACTTTCCAACTTTGACATCTTTGGTCCTTTGACTTCAAAACATCCAAATGAGCCCTTGAACTTTTGAAAACTTGTCATTATTAATCCTTTGACTTCAATTGGGTCTTCATTGACTTTCCTTTCTTGTTGTCGGGCTGATCCGGCTTTGATAATTTTCCTCAAATCCCTCTCTTGTACTTGTCTCTTTCGTTTCTTGTCGGTTTTTGGACGTTTTTGCTCTTTTTGACTTTAATATCCTTTCCTGCAGATTGAGACACAAAAGCACACATATTCCATCTTTTGGCATGTTTTCTTGGCAAAATCCCGGGTATTTAATATGTACAATTTAATACTTATCAAACACAAATGTGATTGCACCAGGAATGTATAAAGTTCACACAATGCCTAATCAAACTAGAACACTACAGTTGCCTCCAGACATTAGGAAAACTAACAAACACGTATCTTTCTCTACATGAGTAATTTCTACTACTAGTGTTAGGAGACCACAGCTTAAGAGCAATCGATTGGAAGATAGAGTCATGCCCAAAAATAGTCAATGGAAGAAGCAAGAAGTAGAAGACCACCGTAGGAATTTTAAGTTTTCTAATAATAAAACGTCTGTAACTGCGTGTAATGACATTTTGAATGCTAAGACCTCGAATGTAAACTTTGTTTGTGTTACTTGTGGAAAATGTGTGCTAAATGACAATTATGATATGTGTGTTCTTCATTATATTAATGGCGTGACTAAATAGCCAATTACTGTACCTATTACTACTAGAGAACCTAAACGAACAGTGAACTAATCTGTTGCAACACCCCTTAGGAGAATAGTTACTTCAGAACCCACTAACCTGACACCAAGAAGCACTATTAGGAAGCTATATGAGCATATTAGTAAGACATGTAGTTGGTGGTATCCCAAGTTTACACCATCTGGATACAAATGGAAACCTAAGTCCCCAATAGGAAATGTCAACACAAATGTTAGTATGCCTCTAGGAAATGAATCTAGAACTAATATTCTAGAACCTATGACTCCTAGGTGTTCCACTATGTACAATACTCCATTGTCTTCTAATTCTTTTGCAGCTCGTAGAGATAATTCTACTCATCGTCGACTCTGGGTGCTCAAAGCACATGACGAGAAATCTCAAGCTTCTAAGTAACTTTGTGGAGCAATTTATGGGTACAGTGAAGTTTAGAAATGATCAAATTCTTGGTTATGGAGATCTGGTTCAAGGAAATATCACTATCAAGAAGGTTTCTTACATCAAAGGGCTGAATCATAATTTATTCTCCGTTGGTCAATTCTGTGATGCAGATTTGAAAGTTGCTTTTCGAAAGTCTACATGTTACATCCGTGATTTATAGGAAAATGATCTACTCACAGGTTCTCATGGCACAAATTTATACTCCATCACTCTTCAAGACACATCCAGTCCCAATCCAATTTGCTTAATTGCTAAAGCTTCATCGTCACAAGCTTGGTTATGGCATCGTCGTCTTTCTCATCTAAACTTCGATACCATCAACTTGCTTTCGAAGTATGATATTGTGACTTGCCTTCCAAAATTGAGATTCGTCAAAGATCATCTATGTTCCTCTTGTGAGTTGGGGAAAGGAAAATGAAAGTCTTTTCACATAAAGACTACCCCAATCTTAAAGAGATCGTTACAAATTATACACGTGGACTTATGCGGTCCCATGAGGGTTGAAAGCTTTAATGGTAAGAAATATGTGTTGGTAATTATTGATGATTATTCAAGATATACTTAGACTCACTTCTTGAGATCCAAAGACGAAACACCTGAAGTTCTCATCGATTTCCTCAAACTTGTTCAAAGAGGACTTCATGCTCAAGTTAGAACAGTCCGAACTGACAAAGGCACATAACCTTTGAATAAAACTCTTCATGCATACTTTGCTCAAGAAGGGATTGAATACCAAACGTCAACTGCTTGAACACCTAAAAATAACGGCATTGTCAAAAGACGGAACCGTACTCTTGTTGAGGTTGCTCGAACAATGCTAAGCGCCGCTAAAGTTCCTTTGTTCTTCTAGGCTGAAGCAATTGCAACAACATGTTTTACTCAAAACCGTTCACTCATAATTCCTCGACATAAGAAAACACCTTACCACATCATCAATGGCCGGAAACCATCTGTTAAGTTCTTTCACATTTTGGCTCTCTTTGCTACATCATCAGAGATGGTGAAAATCTTGATAAAACGAAGGAAAAAGGTAATGCATGTATCTTTATAGGGTATGCTATTCAGTCAAGAGCTTACAGGGTATATAACAAGAGAACAAGAGTGATAGTTGAAACCATTCATGTTAACTTTGACGAATTGCATCTAATGGCATCAGATCACGTCAGTTCTGACCCCGTTCCACAATGTCTGACAACGGCACTTGAACATGCCAATTTAAGTCCCGGTCTCCAAAGTCAAGAAAATATTCCTCATGCAGCTGAGACAGTAACAATGTCAAATGAGATGGATTTGCTATTTAGTTTGATGTTTGATGAATTACTCAATGGAACTACTCTAGTTGTGTCAAAGTATTCCGCTGTAAATACTGCTGTTCATCATGATAAATGTCAACAACAAAACACAACTCCATCTACAACAACCGTTGCTGTAGATACACCCCCATTGATCATTCAAACAACACCTAAAACTACAAATCAAGCACCAACTAAAGCACCAACTGTCACTGCTACTGAGAACATTAATCAAGAAAAAACTAATAAAGAAAATCTCCTCCCGGTCTAAAGGTCATATCATCATCATTAGAAAGATTGGGAACAAAACATGCGACCATGGAGAAAGAAATTTTCCTTTCAACTTGTGAAGATGATATTCCCATAATATGTGAGTCAATAAACATGACCTCTACGGGCCTCACCTTGATGGGTATAATATCGAACCGGGAAGTGGAAGAGAGTCATACGTACATTGGTCCTCAAAAGGAGAACGTCCCCTCCAGCCATCATCGGTATCATTTCCGGAGGAATCATATCACAAATAATAACAATCTCCTCCATAATATCATGAAAATCATTTCAACAATAAAACAAATCCGAGGGAGAGGATTTCATTAAGCAAATCATCGAAAACTTTAAAATCCCCTCCGTTTCACAAGTAGCATTATTTCTCTTGATTTGAAATAACACAATTTGAAAGACATCTTTCCTCCGCAAGTAATGATTATCCTCATCGAGTTCAAAAAATGGGATTTGAAAAACATTTAAAAGTACAAATTTATTTGTCCACGTTTCGAACATTACTCCATAATACTTGAGATTTTCCGATTTGTTCAAAAGCACTTTTTCAACCTTGAAATTAGATTCCCTTGAATTTCCCTTAAAGAAATCCTCGCATTCCCTTGCATCGTGGACTCTCTTTGATAGGAATTAAAATCTCAACACTGGACTTTATTTCGCTCTGACTCAGTATGAAAGGAGTAGTGTTGATTTGCTCATCCACCATTAAAAGAGAATCCTTAATGGGCAAATCGGCATTGGTTTCGGAATTTGAATTCTTTTCATTATTAAGCTCATTTTGAAAATCTTCAATTACACCATTAGAAAGATCGTTAGACTCGCTTGGATTGAGAAGGAATCTCGAACACTAGAATTCGAAATGAATCTTTTGAAGTGTCAAAATGCCTTCTCCCATTTTAATAGAGTAACGGGTTTTCTAAAATCAGACATCGGGTGTAATCGGAATGTTGACAAACAATCATTCTTGAAACAAAAGTTCACTTTAAAGATTTTTCAATTATTTTTCAGGTAAACCGGTATTTCTTTTGAAATCCTCATTAATGAATGTATCCTGCCCCATTATCCATTGAACCATCATAGAAATAGCTAGGGGGGGGGTTCTCTTCCCTTAAGGAATGTCAGGAGTGTAATAAGGAGTATCAATTCTTAATTCCAATTGTCCCCAAGATATCAATGGGAATTGTTATCATAGAATGGAGAGTAGTACTTAAAAATCTTTCCACCAATTCATCTAAACGTTTTTTTAATATCCTCATCGAAATACTCATCGTGAATAATTGTCTAGCTCTCTTGGGGTTGGGATAGGATACTTAAGACAGATTCCCTGATTCTTTTTGTGTGTAAGATGGCCCTTTTCCCCCATCCCTTTTTTAGAGAACTACAGGATTCCTCGAGAATTCCTTTGCTTTTCTCCGAAAGAAATTGTCCTTACAAGACACTTTAAAATCCTTTTAATGATGATCTAATTCGAGATCGCGCTCGTAGCGAGTAGAAGCCTTTAGAAAGAGAATTTTCGATTTTAAACATTCTATCATTTTTAACGTTCGGCTATTCTAACTCTCGGCCTCTTTTCTTTAGCGATTCGCTCTCTCTCTCTCTTTGCTTTTAATACACATCACAAGTTCTTTAAATGTATCAAAAATTCTTGATCGTATTTCTTTGTGCGTTATCAACTCTTCTTCAAATTCATCCATATTGTTAGATTTAACATTTCGTGATCCATAAATAACCCCACCACATTCTCACCAATGGGATAACCATATTCGCGACCCCAATTAGTACAACAAGAGTCATCGTAGAACCACGGCAATACGAACACAAAGCAACACACATTTAACTTGTAAACATATGTGTATTACCCTCACCATCATTACAAGAAATAATCCGTAAAAGTGTGGAGGGTGTGGTATAACAGATAGAGAATAAAAGTTAGCACTTGAATAGTACTCAATAGAAGCAATCTCCATAAAAAGGTTTGAACCACACTCGCACAAGTCGAACCCGGGCAAAGTGCGGGAATTCATTTGTCCTTCCGCATTGTAACAAAGATAAAAGCCCGTATTCTGACATAATAAAGAACACAAAATATAGAGGTTTTGAAGCAGTGAAGAATTATAAGAATAAGACATAACGAAGAATATTTTTGCTTTTTATGATTTTTTTTTTATATAATTTTTATTTATTAAGCCCTAAAATTCTAAGAATGGAAAAATATATCGAGAAAGAACTCAACCAAAAGATCTACTCACGTCACGGTAGCTCTCTAACCAACTAACTCACAAAAAGAGCGGAGAAAAGGGAAAGAGCGAGGCTCTTTTAGAATAACCCTTGTCCCTTGAGGTGATCCGTAGACCAAGCCTGCCTACTCTTTTTAATGAATAAGCCAACTAGAGGTGAGCCGTACCTAGCGAGTGTCAAAAATGGGAGTGTTTTGATCTTTTATTGCGATGATATTATGATAATACTTCAGTTGGAAGTATTATTTTATTGTTGATTCTTTTTTTTTCTTTTTTTTTTAAATGTTTTTATATTTTGGATTTATTTTTTATTATTTTTATTTATAATAGAAAGAAAATTTTTGTACTTTTTATATTTTTGAATTTTTTTTGTGTTTTTGATTTATATACTAGAAATAACTTTCCCGGAGGAAAGGATCTTCTCGACTTTACTTCAACGAATACCCTCGAAAATCGTTCACGTCTTCCCCGGCAACGGCGCCAAAATTTGGTATGCGTTTGAGCACTTTTTCTAAAAATTAACACTAAAATTCTATTTTTATTTTTCAAAAATACTAGACTGAAAAAAAAATTATTACAAAAAGAATTATATTTTTCCAACTATTTTTCTATTTTCTATGAATTTTTTAAGAAAAAGAAATTACCTAAAATCTATTTTAATTTCTAGAAATTACAAACTTTACTGGAAACATAAAGAAAAATGGTTTTTAACAACTAAAAAGGTGCAGAAATTAAATGGAACAAAAATGCCCAAATTTTATAAACCAATTGAACCCTAATTTAGCCAATTAAAAACCTAATCCTAATTTTATTAAACTAAAATTAAAAATATAAAATCTATTTTATTAATCCTAAAAAGACAGGGTAGAAATTGCAGCAAATGAAAGTAAAGGACAGGCGGAGTAACTTTCTAAATTTTACACTCTAGTGAAAACGGGCAACCTTAGTCTATTGTAAATGTACAAAACTAACCCTACGATTTGGCTTATTTTGAGCTTATTTAAAAAGTGAGAATTAGCTAAAACTTAAAACTACAAAGTTGTACATGGGCTTATACTCTACAACTTTAACAAAAGCTCTTTGAACGTTTATCAACTTAATAAGCTAGAAAATAAGCATTTCAAACTGTGTCACAGAAACTTAGCTTTTCCTAACTTTTCTAGTCTTTTACTTATTACTAGCTTATCACTTAATGAAAATTAAAACTAAAAGATACTACTTGATGCTTGTGATGTGTACTAAGATTATCTAAAAAGAAATAAGCTACAAGTGAATAAGAATAACAAGAAATTTGTAATTGAAAACACTAAGATTCAGCTTAAAACTGTTTTTAAGCAAATCCTAATAAGCTAATGAGCTTAAAACTAAATCCTAAAAGCTTAAACTTTGAAAATAAGCTATACTATAAACCTTAAATAAACCTAGATAAAAGGATTTTTGAAATATCAGCTAGAACTTAGACATCCAAAAGAAAATCAGCATGAAATCTAAGCTGCTAGTATACCACTTTTGCAAGATCCTAAAAGCTAATCTAAAACTTATGAATGAAAGTTAAAAGTTGATCTTTAAAGAGCTTATGGTGTTTTACTAAAATGCTTAACCCTAAGTTCTATCTCCTAATATTCAAGAACTAAAAAGAAACTAGGAAATTGGTGGCAACAGCAGTACTTACTGAGTAAGTACTGCCTATACTGATATAGTTGGTAAATGCTTAAGTGCAGGCCAAGTTTCTAAGTTCAGAGCTCTTGAACTAACTCACTTTATGTATCTAAACATGCATTATCCCAAATTTAACTCTAAAATGCTATTGAAACACTTAACACTAAATCTACTTGAGCTTCAAACTGCCCTGGTGCTGGCAAGATCTTTTTAAGTTCTAAACTTGGAAAATCTACAAACTAATTTTTAAAACCTGTTTAAAACTTGATTATATCATTTAACTAAACTAGGTAAAGAGTTTTGACATGATTTTGTTGACTTTTAAAGTCAAACGGGCCTTAACCCAAACACTAGTTAATATGAACTGTCTAAACTAAATTCTATCTAAAATCTATTTTAAAGTTAAAGCTACTAAAACCTTTTATCTACTCACTCTAAAACTCACCTACTTAAGCTACTTAAGCACTAAAACCTATAGCTTATTAAGAAGATTAAGCTAGTTACTCACCTAGCTTATCCTACTATATGACAGAGTTGAAAGAAATGAAAACTAAAGTAATTCTAGCAAGAACAGCTTAAAGCACTTGAATTACTTACCTAACTAAACAATATCAAACAAGTTTAAGCACACAAAAGGAAAAAGGCAATAAGCTACATAAGCCAATGAATTAGCGTACCAGCCATGTATATTCATAGATGAAATATAGAAAATAAAAACCCCCTTGAAATTTAAGTCTTCAGAACTAGCCTCTCTATCTGATATGAGTGGATCTTAAATTAGCTATTAAACCTATGGCTACCTTTAGGCCTCTAAACTCAATACCTTTAGGCTTTAATCAAGCTTAAATGTAGCCTTATTACTTCCACATTAGCTTTCCAATTTAGTCAACACTGAATTCAAACATGAACTATATTGAACAATAGAGACAAAATTCGGTATTTAAAAAAGATTTTAACAAATTTTTGAACATCTTTAGAAAACAATAGAAGTAGAATAGCTAAAAACGTCTTATTACAAGCTATTACAGCTTAATTCTGCTCCCCATCCTTGTTACATGAATAAAACTATAAAATTGAAATAAACTCGAATATATTATATTTGCTTTAAGGAAGGCGCCAACTTAAACTCAAACTCAATTAAACTAACTTTATTACTTTTAAAAGGAGAGTACAAGATTCAAAACAGGTAGTACAACTGAATAGCAAGTTTAAAAGCTTAAGTGAAAACGATGAACAGTACACGAACTAAAAAATAAAAAGAAAACTAAAAATTAAAAACACTCTAACTAACTAACTCTAACTCTGAATGTTTGAGCTTCTATTTATAGAGAAAAATGATGAGAGCTTCACTCCTCCACAGCCCTTGATCTTTTCCATTTTGAATCTTGGCCGTTAGATCTATTTGATGATGTGTTCGGACCAATTAGAGGTTGCCACGTCATAGAAATGACGTGGAGGTGCTAAAATACGAGGTAAAGAAGAGAAGGGAGAAGCGGGGAAGGATTTAGAGTGGTTTGGGTTTTTGTTGAGATTTTGGCAGGAAAAGAAGTTATGGTAGTTAGGGAAAGGTTTAGCCGCGTGTTTGATACTTTGAGTTATATGCACAACTAGCCCTTGTGTTTTCTTTCTATAAAGTGTAGTGTAAAACAAGTTTCGGATTTTGACAGTTCTGGCCCTTGTAGTTGCTATCTTTTTTTTTCTCTTAATAAACCAACTTTCCAACTTTGACATCTTTGGTCCTTTGACTTCAAAACATCCAAATGAGCCCTTGAACTTTTGAAAACTTGTCATTATTAATCCTTTGACTTCAATTGGGTCTTCATTGACTTTCCTTTCTTATTGTCGGGCTGATCCGGCTTTGATAATTTTCCTCAAATCTCTCTCTTGTACTTGTCTCTTCCGTTTCTTGTCGGTTTTTGGACGTTTTTGCTCTTTTTGACTTTAATATCCTTTCCTGCACATTGAGACACAAAAGCACACATATTCCATCTTTTGGCATGTTTTCTTGGCAAAATCCCGGGTATTTAATATGTACAATTTAATACTTATCAAACACAAATGTGATTGCACCAGGAATGTATAAAGTTCACACAATGCCTAATCAAACTAGAACACTACAGTTGCCTCCAGACATTAGGAAAACTAACAAACACGTATCTTTCTCTACATGAGTAATTTCTACTACTAGTGTTAGGAGACCACAGCTTAAGAGCAATCGATTGGAAGATAGAGTCATGCCCAAAAATAGTCAATGGAAGAAGCAAGAAGTAGAAGACCACCGTAGGAATTTTAAGTTTTCTAATAATAAAACGTCTGTAACTGCGTGTAATGACATTTTGAATGCTAAGACCTCGAATGTAAACTTTGTTTGTGTTACTTGTGGAAAATGTGTGCTAAATGACAATTATGATATGTGTGTTCTTCATTATATTAATGGCGTGACTAAATAGCCAATTACTGTACCTATTACTACTAGAGAACCTAAACGAACAGTGAACTAATCTGTTGCAACACCCCTTAGGAGAATAGTTACTTCAGAACCCACTAACCTGACACCAAGAAGCACTATTAGGAAGCTATATGAGCATATTAGTAAGACATGTAGTTGGTGGTATCCCAAGTTTACACCATCTGGATACAAATGGAAACCTAAGTCCCCAATAGGAAATGTCAACACAAATGTTAGTATGCCTCTAGGAAATGAATCTAGAACTAATATTCTAGAACCTATGACTCCTAGGTGTTCCACTATGTACAATACTCCATTGTCTTCTAATTCTTTTGCAGCTCGTAGAGATAATTCTACTCATCGTCGACTCTGGGTGCTCAAAGCACATGACGAGAAATCTCAAGCTTCTAAGTAACTTTGTGGAGCAATTTATGGGTACAGTGAAGTTTAGAAATGATCAAATTCTTGGTTATGGAGATCTGGTTCAAGGAAATATCACTATCAAGAAGGTTTCTTACATCAAAGGGCTGAATCATAATTTATTCTCCGTTGGTCAATTCTGTGATGCAGATTTGAAAGTTGCTTTTCGAAAGTCTACATGTTACATCCGTGATTTATAGGAAAATGATCTACTCACAGGTTCTCATGGCACAAATTTATACTCCATCACTCTTCAAGACACATCCAGTCCCAATCCAATTTGCTTAATTGCTAAAGCTTCATCGTCACAAGCTTGGTTATGGCATCGTCGTCTTTCTCATCTAAACTTCGATACCATCAACTTGCTTTCGAAGTATGATATTGTGACTTGCCTTCCAAAATTGAGATTCGTCAAAGATCATCTATGTTCCTCTTGTGAGTTGGGGAAAGGAAAATGAAAGTCTTTTCACATAAAGACTACCCCAATCTTAAAGAGATCGTTACAAATTATACACGTGGACTTATGCGGTCCCATGAGGGTTGAAAGCTTTAATGGTAAGAAATATGTGTTGGTAATTATTGATGATTATTCAAGATATACTTAGACTCACTTCTTGAGATCCAAAGACGAAACACCTGAAGTTCTCATCGATTTCCTCAAACTTGTTCAAAGAGGACTTTATGCTCAAGTTAGAACAGTCCGAACTGACAAAGGCATGGAACCTTTGAATAAAACTCTTCATGCATACTTTGCTCAAGAAGGGATTGAATACCAAACGTCAACTGCTTGAACACCTAAAAATAACGGCATTGTCGAAAGACAGAACCGTACTCTTATTGAGGCTGCTTGAACAATGCTAAGCGCCGCTAAAGTTCCTTTGTTCTTCTGGGCTGAAGCAATTGCAACAACATGTTTTACTCAAAACTGTTCACTCGTAATTCCTAGACATAAGAAAACACCTTACCACATCATCAATGGCCGGAAACCATCTGTTAAGTTCTTTCACATTTTGGCTCTCTTTGCTACATCATCAGAGATGGTGAAAATCTTGATAAAACGAAGGAAAAAGGTAATGCATGTATCTTTATAGGGTATGCTATTCAGTCAAGAGCTTACAGGGTATATAACAAGAGAACAAGAGTGATAGTTGAAACCATTCATGTTAACTTTGACGAATTGCATCTAATGGCATCAGATCACGTCAGTTCTGACCCCGTTCCACAATGTCTGACAACGGCACTTGAACATGCCAATTTAAGTCCCGGTCTCCAAAGTCAAGAAAATATTCCTCATGCAGCTGAGACAGTAACAATGTCAAATGAGATGGATTTGCTATTTAGTTTGATGTTTGATGAATTACTCAATGGAACTACTCTAGTTGTGTCAAAGTATTCCGCTGTAAATACTGCTGTTCATCATGATAAACGTCAACAACAAAACACAACTCCATCTACAACAACCGTTGCTGTAGATACACCCCCATTGATCATTCAAACAACACCTAAAACTACAAATCAAGCACCAACTAAAGCACCAACTGTCACTGCTACTGAGAACATTAATCAAGAAAAAACTAATAAAGAAAATGCACAAGTTGAATTATTCTTTGTCGGAACTGAATACGAGTTAGCTGACCTGTTTACTAAAGCCTTACCCGAAGATAGGTTTAAGTATCTCGTCAGACGACTCGGTATGAGATGTTTGACTCCAAAAGAACTAGAGGTTCTAGCAAACGAATCTGCTTGATCCATCAAACATCGAATTTGTAAATATTTTTGAAAAAAAAATACAAAAATATAAAACCAACAAAAAGAAATAAAAAAATATAAAATATATAAAAACAAAATATAAAATCAAAAAAAATTAAAAAATACCAAAAATAATCTTCTCGACATGTCTCTTGGAATCGATAACATTTACGTACCTAGAAATTTCGATTAACATTGACACAGGTGTGTAAATGAAGTTCGAGAAAGAGTTCAAACATTTTAAAACATGTCATTTTTAAATTTTCTATATGACTTATGTACATGTCAGTGCATAACTCGGACCCAAATGTAATAGGGAAGTGTACGCTTCAGTGCACTTACTCTAGAAATAGAAGAGAAGTCTTCTATCATGTGTTTGAAAAACCATTGAATACAATTTTTCAAAAAGAACTTTCAATGTCAATTTGTCTACAATATAATTTGTGGTATTTTTTCATAATAAGTGATATTTGTTAAAATTGTGTGTTCAATACTCCCTTCCTTAAATATGTTTAAAAAATTGTTGTATCAATTTTCTTAAAAATATCATGTTTATATGGATCAATTTTTGAGGGGGAGCTTTTAAAACAAAGCCATTTAATGTGTTGGATACATTTCATAAATGTCAATTTTATGAATCCAAACATATTTCGTGAAATAAAAATGAAGAAACTATAATGTCAATTAATATGATACATTGTTCACTAAGGCATTTCACTCCGTTTTCAACATATTTATGGTGTCATATCATTTTTTCCTTATAATGTCAAGTTTTCAAAATTAATGGTATCCCACATACTATGTTGAAGGGGAGCAATCAGAAAATGTTTACAGATTAATGCAATTCATTGGTAACATTTTTCTCCCCATAATATTTTTCATGTCAAATTTTAATCAATTGGTATTTCAAATACTAAATGTTTTATTATTTAAAATAAGGGGAGAAAATGTGATTAAAATGTGATCTAGAGAAATGTGATCTTTAGACTTTAAGTGCAACTCTTTCCTTCATGTGTAGAACAATTTCGAATCTCAGAGCACATGTGTAGGGGGAGTATTTCAAAATGTTGATGAAGTCATAAGATGGTTAAGGTTAGGTATAAGTCCTATGATCCAACCAGAACCGGAGGGATCTACCCAAGGACATTCCATAGATAGAATTAGAAGTCCTTAGGTATGATTGGAGATGCATGAGAATAAGGGAAAAATGCTGACTAAGATTGAGCTAACACTAGAACAATCACAACAAGGTATTAGTGATGACTTCTTGGTAAGCATTGAAGGGGTTGAAGAATGAAAAAGAAATGTATGGATAAAGGGTAAAAACAAAGCAGTCCTTAGGCAGAAACCGGGTCAATACATAATCTATCAAAATCACAAAGATGATTGTTGGTATTAAAGAAAGACGTCATGGACCTAGTGATGCAATGCAAGACCCTTCCCAGCTATTCGAGTTTCTCTCAAAAGAAACTTGTCTCATTTGTCACAGAGATACACACGTTATCTATTGACATCTCACTCCAAGATTGTTGATATTGAATAGGTGGCAGTTAGATCCAGCCTTCGATTACTAAAACTAAAGTGCACAAATCGAGTCTAAAGCCAAAAGATATCAAATTATAAATCTCATTAGGACACAATGTCAAAATACACTTGTTGAACACCATAAAGTTCACAAGTTATAACAAAGAGTCCTATGCATTATCCTTTAGATCTTGCCAGAACATCCGAGTGATACTTAAGTATTCACAGTGAAGATGGAAATCCTGCTTGAGCCAACATCAAACAAGCTCTTGGTAGGTGACTTGCAAGATTCAATATGAATCGAGCTTGTGACAACTGGATATCGATTTGGTCCAGTATATGAATTGACAACTCAATCAGAAAGATAGTAACTATCTAATTCACTCTTACCGTGTTGTCTTCTTTGAGATGCTCTGGTAATGAGAACGGCTAGTGTAGCTACGAAATCCTGTCAAGAAGATTCATATGAATTCTATCTGATCACAGACAGTATTTATACTGATTAACGGGGAACTGTGGTTATTGCAACCGTATTTGACGAAGTGACAAAGACACTTTCGTCCATATCTGTTGTTTATCACTAACCTTTTAAATGCAGATTTATACGTCGATGTTGCAACCTTGTACCAGCGAAGTCGGATTCATTACCACATACTCATACTTAAGCTCTAAAAGTCAATCATTTAGCATCAAGATTGTTGATCCTAAACTTCCACAAAGATCTTCAAAGTTAATTCAAGAATTGTATTTTTGGGAGATTGTTAGCCTTATGTTCATATAAGTCAAACAAGAATGCAATAAGTATGAGTATATCGGTCAAGAGTACAAGTTGATCGAGAAAGTCAAATCAAGATGATTTAAGTCAAGGAGATTATGCAAGATGAAAGATCTTGTAAAATATCTTAACACATATAGATGATGGATTCGTTTAGGGTTTTAGAGAGAGAAAGAGGAGTGGTTGGATGAACACTTAGAGAGAGAAAGTAAAAGGAAAATATTAGATTACTATGTGAGAAAATGAACAGCTAACACCCTTTCCATGTATGGAGAGGGTATAAATACTCCTAGCTATGGCCGACCATGGGCTTAGTCATGGGCTTTCCATGAGCATTTGGCCCAGTTAGCTTACTAACATTACATATGATTAATCTATGAGCTACGACTAACTATATTGGAAGTTGTAGAAAAACTAGAAGGGGGTTGAATAGTTTACTGCTTTTTAAATTAATGTTATGTTTGTTTATAAAAATATAGATTCGACTTTATGTGATCTTAATATGTGCACAATATGAACAATACAAGTAAGTAAATAAATAAGTAAATATGAAAGACAAGAGATAAGAGTTAGAAAGATCAAACCAAAACACAAGGATTTATAGTGGTTCGGTAACGAAGAACCTCTTTGCCCTACTCCACTCCTTGAGTACCAAACTCGAGAGTTCTCTTCACTATGTCAACAAAATCCCATTAGGCAGTATTAAGTTAGTACTGGCAGTACTAACTTTTACTTTAGCAGTACTAACTGATTAGTACTGGTAGTTATAATCTGAGCAGTACAAACTTTTTAAGCTTGGCAGTACTAAGTTAAACCAGCAATATAAACTTTGTAGAAGCCCTTAATTCCCAACAATCCTCCCCTAAACGTGTGATTTACCTCCAAATCATCAAGTTTCTTGAATTAAATATTTCTGAGAGGATTCTTCCAAACACTATTCTACTTTTCAATCTGTGATCCTGTAAATCTGAGAAGCTCATATGCCATTTCACTTTCATTATCAACCTCTAGCTTCCCACTCAGCATTCTTAAAAGCATCTCTTGAGTAAGAGGATATGTCTTCTCTACCAGCATGTGAATAGCAATGCGAGTATCCATCAATAATACATGAATTCCACATGAATCAAATAATCTCCAGCTGATCAATGTGTAATCCTGTTGAGCTTTCCAGACTTTATTATCTTTACTTGGTTCAAACACATTAATGAGATCTCCCCAAAGTAATATGTCATATCCTTCTAGACTTGCAGTCTCAAACCTTTCTTTAACCAGCCTATATAAATCTAACACATCCTGCCTATCAAAATCATCAATCATCTCTATAAATATCTTGTAAGATTTAGTACTTCCATTAGCTCTGATGATCTCATAATACATCTTGTCTTATGATAGAACATGTGTCTTCCAATCAACTATTGAATACTTTGTAGCTAATGATTCAACACTTACAACTACATCATCTCCTGTAATTATATCCAAATAAGCTCTAAGCTCTTCTTTCTCAGCATCATCCTCCATCTTTTGCCTTTTAGCACTTTCTTCGCTTTGCTTTTCACCTGCTCTTTTCCTAGAAAATGTTTTCTTTCTAATGCCTCCAGCCTTTTTCTCACTATCTTTATCCTTATCATCTGATTCCATAGGCACAAAAGAGTTTACTTGTTTGTATGTTTTGTCAAAGAGCTTTTGAATTTCTTCATAACTCTTTCCTTTCAGCTGATTGTGTTTGTATCCACCCACATTCCTTAGGTATGTACACATTGTATTCCTCATATGAGATTTGGTAGGTGGTTTACTCCTTTGTTCTGTTGCTCTCTATGCTACAAAGAACCTTTTTCTTTCTGATATCATCTCCACTAACAGTCTTGGTTTTTCTTTAATAGAGTGTAGTTCTTGTTCCTCAGCTTGGACTCTTGTAGCTAATTTCTCATCAGCTTTAATCATGGCTTGAATGTTATCCATTTCTTCATAGATAGCTGCTCTGCTACCTTCTTCTTATGCAACTCTTTCTTTTTGCAGTCTTTTAAATTCAGCTTGTTCTTCAGCATGTAGTCTGAGAGCTAATTCTTCATCAACCAGAATTTGGTCCTTCTTCTTTAATGGCTTCTCTAGTTCTGTCATTATGGCTTTTCCCTTGTCTTTTGCTAAAATCTTTGAAACTGGTGGTGAAATAACCTTTCTTCTTGCAACTTCTTCAGGATCTTGAAAAGAGATACCTCTTGCTTTTAGCTTTGGTGACTTTTTCTTTCCACTCTTCAAGAGATCCACAAGTGCTTCAGCAAGTGTTACATCCAAATCTGGTTCAGCAGTCACGAGTAGTTGTAACTAGTTCAGCAGTAGTAATTGAAGCACTTGGTCCTGTAAATCCTTCTGGGTAGTCATATACACCAGTCTCATACATAATATCTTCATCACTCCTCCCCTGAGTCTGTGCACCCATCTAAACAAGAGAAATTCCCTCATCTTCATCAATTTGAGCAATCTTCCTCCCTTGTTTGGAAGGATTCTCCAAGTCATCTTTATCATCTAGAATAACAAGTCTGACCTTTCTTCTAGCTTTGAATGACTTTACTTTGTGCTCTAACTTATTCACCTTCATGATGAGCTTAGTGTAAGCAGCACCATATGTCTGTTTTTCTGCTTTAAGTCAGATTCCAAACTTTCCACTTTATTAATTAATGAGATATAAAGAACCGTCAATTCATTCAGTGTCAAACTGCCCTCATCACTTCCAAGTGAGTAAACCCTTGGGAGAGGTGAATCATGTGGCATTAGAGCAGCCTCTTCAGCAACATGGGTTGTTGGCATAGATGGTGATGAAGTTGGTGGTTCTGAGGTGGATGGAGCACTAATGGGTGTATGATGGGACTCAACTGGGATTATTGATCCTTCACCCTGTAAAGGCTGACCCTGAACAAGCATTGTTTGAAACAATGGAGTGTCCACCCCACTATATCCTTTGAAAGCTCTTTTCATATTGCTAAACAGTTTTTGAGTGAGGGTAGGAGCAATATAAATTTTTTTATGGGGTAGAAGCAATCTCTTGTGCTTGTTCAAAAAGGTTTGAATAAATCTTGGATACATCAAAAACTTTATCTTACTGTCCAAGTTTTTCACCATGGCCTCAAAAATCAATTTGGAACAATTAAAGGTTCTGTTTATGGCCAAGCAAATTATAGCAGTTGCTATATTGCTACTAAACTGTTTCCAAGCAGTTTTCTTAGAACTTAAGCATTGAAGGATGGTATGAATTAAAAATTTCCACTGAGGGGAAAAGTGTCCCTTTTAAAAAGTTAAGCTGTCAGAGTTGGACACATACCCTATAAGAGTAAGTTGCTCAAAAATTTCTGTAGTAGATAAAGTACTAATACCATCAGAATCTTCTAACTTGAGATGTCTTCTAATAGAGGCCTCAGAAACAACCTTGACTTTCCCATCTATTATAGCAGTAATACCCATGTCTCCATCCTCAAGTGTGCTTGCAGTAGCAGTTTGCCAAAACTGCTCTATAAGAGAAACATAGATAGTTGGGTTTTCAGTGAAGGCAAACTTAATATGAATTGCAGTGAGAAAATCAATTATCTGATGAAACCCTTCACTTCCTTCTGACTTCTGTAAGTAGGCAATCATGTTGTGCCACAAAAGTCTAAATTCGCCATTTGATGTAAAGAAGGTTAATTAAGGTTCTAGGATATGATCGTGGATGAGAGTATGTGTGTTTGATAGAGGTAATTGAGATAAGAGAGAGTATTTAAGGTTTTTAATTGGACCGACTGAATAAAATTTATACTTATCTTGAATAAATCTTATGAATTTATAGAAAGATCATGAATTCTCCAATTAGTCAAACCTATAGACGAAGTAGTTGGCGAAAATTCTGCAACGGCTATATTTAGTGAAAGAAATTTTGTTATGCCTCAAAGAATACTAACGATCACCCAGCAGTACTAATTTTAGCCTAACAGTACTAATTTTAAGCCCATCAGTACTAAAACATGGCCAACAGTACTAAGTAATGCCCAACAGTACTAACTTTAAGATACCAGTTTTAACCTCAATTTTGTCCAAAAAGCATTTCCATCACCAATTTTGACTCTCACAATATCTCTTTCTGTTTTTATTCTCACTTTTCTCTCAATTCTTTTTCTTACTCAATCACTCTTTCTGTTTTTATTTCACACATCCCTCTTTCTGTTTTTCAACTCACTAATTCTCTCTTTTCTTTTTCTCACCAATTTAGATAGTTTTATATAATGTGGCATCAATTCTATTAGTTTCATACTGTCCTCCCCACTTCTAAGTGTGTTAACTCTTGAGAGAGGTGGATCACTAGACTATTTAGATGCAGCCTCAAACCTAGTTTGAACATCTGCAACCCCAATATGGTAACTTGGCACTTGGGACCACTACCTGAACCAGTTCCCTAAGGACTTGGCTCATTAAGTGTTGCCATGGATTGGGTCCTATTGATGTTACCACTGTCTTTCTCTGCTTCTAAGCGAGAAGAAGTAGCGACAACCCTTTCCATTTTGTCACCCAACTCCTTATGGACAGCCTCATCACCAACCTTTACAGGGGGACCACTAGAATGAGGTTTCTTAGTGTCCTGACCTCTTTTGATGTTACATGCCCTTCCAACCATTCGTGTAGGTCATGGTCGAGATTCCTCCTTGTAGATACTTAAGATCGTTGTTGAAGAAGTAGTCAACCGGTACTTTTAGACGATTCCCACTCATGACCAAAGGAAGGGGCTTGGTAAGGTCAAATGGATAATCACCACCTTCTAGGTTGTTCCAATCAAGTTTTTCTGATAAAGCTTTATAGCATTCTTCAAAGTCATATTCCAACTTAGTATAATTGGTACATGTGCCTTTGAGGAGTTTGAATGCTGGCCCTAACAGGGTTTCTTGAGTCAAATTGTTGATCTTAAGGCCATTCATGATGAAAGCAAAGAAGTCAATAAGAGTGCTCATCAAATCATCAAAGGTCTTTGAAGGTTTATCATCAGAGGCTGTAAGGGTCATTAACCAGCTTTGAGATGGTCCTTGTTGAGGAGTCTTGCCAACATTCCAATCAAGATCAGTGGGTTCTTAAGGTTGTTTTGGTTTGGTGAACCAATCACATTTAGATGCAGCCTCTCTCTTGGGTTCTTCATCATCATTACCCTTATACTCTTCTTGATCTTGTGGCATATCAGATGTTGCAACCTCAAACTCTGGTTCTTCATCTTGAACAGACTTTCTAGAAGATTTTGATTGAGACTTTGTGCCTTTGGATGATCCAGACTTTGATTCTTTAGTTTTTGGACCTTTTGATGGTTCAACATTTTTGCTTGTCTTCCTCTTCTTCAACCCTCGGTCTGATCCAGTGAAAGGGTCTTCATCTTTATCTTTGTCTTTTTGGCTTCTCTTCAATGAATACACATTATACGTGGAGAAGAGAGGCTTGTCAAGATCATAGGACTTGATCAATCCATTATAGCATTCTTTGTGTTCAACTGCTGTCAGATATGATTGACTTCTATCAATTTTGTCAATAAGAATCTTCTTTAACTTAAATTTTGTAAGCATTGCAGCAGCCTCATATGTTGATTTTGGTTGAGAAGACTCCTTGGCTAGAACAACATCTTTAAGTGACTCTTCAACAATCTTTAGGATCACCGGGGGTGCAAAGTTAAATACTACCTTTGGTAGATTCTATGGAAGTTGAATCTTGATTTTCATGGTAATCTTAGCAGTAATAGATTCTGAAAGGTGGCTCATAAACTCCTCTATGGTATCTCCAAGTCTTACGTCCAGATGTTCATCTACTAGAGCAGTCACTTGATTTTTAAGAGGATTAACCTTTTTGAGTTAGCAACTTCTTTCTCCAAAGTTGATACTCTATTGTTGAATTAGAAGACAGATGCGAAATCAGGAAGTGCATATTGAGGATTTGTTTCTTCAGTTGTTGATGTTGGTATGGGTGTTGATAATAGTGGTGAAGGTGTGAAGGATGGTAAAGATTTTGGAATGGTTGTGATGACTGACACAGGTACTCTAAGGAGTGTGGATGTTTGAGTGCTTAAAACTTCATGATGAACCGGAACATCTATTAGAGAAACAATTTTAGCATCTCTAAGAGGAATATCTACAAAATTTAAGAATTTGGATGCCAAGTCGGATGAACGAGAACAATTAGTAACTAGAACTTCAGTCTCCTTTGCAATAGTAGAAATTGTCACATGAGCATCTTCTATGACTTGATCAAAAGTGTTCTCCAGATTTTCTTTCCCTTGTTGAGCGTCAATCATTTCAGCATCAATACCCTCCTCTTGAACAAACTCTTCATCAGCATGAGTTAGTTCATTCATCCTTACATCCACATCATCGTAGAGCAGATTGGTAGTATAATCCATCCCTTCATCCTTACCACCTTCAGCTTTGTCTTCAACCTTTGATTCTTCATTGGTTTCATCTTCATCATCAGTAGGAGAATAGTGAGACAGGGTTCTAACAAACTCGTCCTCCTTTTCCTCTTCATCATCTTCAACTTCTTGATCATCCTGATGATCATATTCCGAACCTGTTTCATTCTCATCAGTTTCATTTTCGAAATCCGACTCATTTTCATTGTCAGATTGGGTTTTGTCATCATCACTGTCATTCTCTTGTTCACTTCCTTTACCACTTGAGTCTTGATCATTATTTCTGTCATCTTCATCATTTCCTCAAGACTCAGCTTCACTTTTAGATGATTCTTCCTCAGTCACATCGGAAACCCCTAGTTTAGCACCAGTTCCTTTACATGTGATAGAAGGTTTGATTTTTGCAGCACCATAACCACTTAGATGAGTCTTGTAAAAGTCCCTCAAACTCTACTTGTAGACTTATTTCATCTGAGCTTCTTTAGTTAATGCCACTTTAGAAAGAAACTCTATTCCTTTGCCTCTATCAACTTTCACCTTTCCTTTCTGTTTAGACGATGACACCGTAGGAGTATCTCTTATAACTACTTTTGAGGTCTGTTTTCTTGCAGTCTTCTTAGCATGAACCTTTTTCTTTGCAGATTTAGGTTCTTTATCAACAGGGACAAGATTCAGACTAAGGTCCTCCTTAGATGGAGAAGCTTTCTTGAATTTCCTTTCAATCTTAGGAGGTGTAGCTCCTGTAGCAAAGCCAAGGTAAGTCTTGTAAGCTTTGGTTTCCTTCATCTCAGGACTAGTCAATGATTCAGGAAGTATAGCTCCATAGATTTAATTTGTTTCTTTTGCTGAGATAAATCTTAAGGTGTTTATCAGATAGTCATCCCTAAAGGTGTGCATCTCGATCTTGTTTCTCCAAGCGACTGTCTTGTCTTGAGTAAGGAAGTAGTGAATGATAACTTTGGTGAATCGAGGGTAGTACATATTCTCTTGCTTTTTGTAGGCTCTGTTGTTGATTTGGTAAATGAAATCTTTCCAAAGTAGTTCAACATAGTCCATATTCTTATGATAGTACATACCCTAAAGGATTTGTGCTATAGGGAGACGAAGCTTGTCAAGACCAGTTGTCTTTCCAGATAGACTCTTGTTGATGAGAGCATCAAAAGTCCTCCAAGGTTGATGCATCTGATCAACAATAACATCATTGATTTCCCTAGTGTGACCAAGTTCTCTTAAGAAAGACACAATTTCTTCATCAATGGGAAGTGCATCAAAGTCTTGACCATGAACTTTAGGGCAAATATGAAAGATGTCTCTAAAGGTTTCTATGTTAAGTTTGAATCTCTTCTTCTTGTCTAATTTGAATCTGTAGAAGGTGTCATGCTTGTGAACAGAATCCTAGAATTAGTGCATGTAAACTTCTAGAAAATCTGTAGTGATGAGAAATGCAGAGTAGCATTGAGTGAGAGCAAGAACATCTAGAACAACTTGAAATGTGGGTTCTCTTTGTTTCTTTCTAGGATTAAGTCTTCCGTTGCATTTTCCAATCTCAAGTCTTGTCTCCTTGGGAACAAGTTCAAGATCAAGTTTGGCTTGTTGAGTAGTAATAGAAGACATGATTCTGCTAAGATTTGTCACATATAATTTATATACACGCAAATATATATATATATATATATATCATTGAACGACAATCTAGATCATGAATTATGATTATAGATGCAAGACAAATTTTTATTAGGAATTAGACACACAGTTAGTATGCAAAGTATTATGACACATGAAACCAAGATAAACATATTATCATACAACACACTAACTAAGGCAATCTATCAAAACCAAGGCAATCACTAAAGATTTCTAAGGAAAAACTAGACCTAAATTAATCACTAAGTGATAAGTTAAGGTTTAATTATACTTAGATTAGGTTACGAGATTTGATTACCAAGATTACAAGATTAGTTCTTCTAGGAAAAATCTTGTATAGTTCGCCTATTATATGTGTATAATTTGCCTGTGTTAATAGTTCGCCTATGTTAATCCTATGTATAGTTCGCCTGTGTTAAATTCGTATGTATAGTTCACCTGTGTTAAAGGTGAACATATAGTTCGCCTATGGAAATGTGTATAGTTTTCCTGTATTAATACAAACGTATAGTTCGCCTATGTAAACACGTATTGTTCGCCTGCATTAACTCGAATGTATAGTTCGCCTATGTGAAGACGTATAGTTCGACTGTTCAAACTTTACACCAACATTTTACACCTTATCAAGCATCAATATCTATCATAACATGATCATATAGCATCTAGGAATCAGTTTAACACATTTATTCCATGAATTAACCACAAAAATCTTGTTTTTTGACTTATTCGACTCATATGAACACGAAAACCCAAGTTCTTCAAGATTTTAACATATTAGGATGTTTAACAACACTCAAATACACACAAGCAATCATTTAAGTAGTTTTAAACCGAAACCCATGAACTTTTACACATTCTTGACTAATTTTCATTAGTTTGACATCAAGAATCAATCAAAACGTATGAATACGTTATCCCCATTAAAAACTGTTATAGGTACATCATCTAGACCCCTATAGGACTAAAACCCCTCAATCAATTAGGGTGACGAAAGTTAGATCGAATTTTAGGGCTTTTCGAGCATAATTCCAAGATTAGGTCTGATATATGGAAGTTTTAACATTAAAACAAGTGTACCTTTTGATTATAACAAAGATTGAACGATTTCCTGAAGGTCTTCAATTTCAACAATGGAGGATTAAGGGTTTATGTGTGTGTCGTGTGAATGAAAAGGACAAAGGGGGTGTTTATGTTTAAATCTTTTTAGGTTTTGGCATAAATGCCCCCTGGGGTTTAATAAGACTTCTAATTTTCTAATAAACTTTTCCTAAGGCAAAATTAAGTTTCCCAAATGGCAAAACTAGTCCCTAAGGTTTAGTAAACAAGAATAAGTCTCACATTTTGCATTAACACCCCTATAAGATTAAACATATAACAAATAAAGCCCGATTGAGTTAAAATTAATTAACTCCCCTTTAAACATTTATCCGTTGTGTTTAAAACCTTTTTTGATTATCACATGATTAATTATGAAGAAGATAATTTTGACAGTTTCTCCCCCTCAAATAATGACCCGTTTTCTATTGAAAGAGCTGTAGTCAATATTTGATAGATCAAAATTATCATAGAAAATGATTTTCTGATGAATCCAAAAGATGATTATATTTTTATAAAATCAACACCATCAAAAATAAGATTTCTCTTATTTATATACATAAGCCTTGAATAAGGTAATTCATTCCCGAGAAAATAAATTCCCGTTATGTGGTCAAGTTATCTTTTTGAAGATATACTTTCCTTTAAGATGATGACCGGGTTACTATCGGAATTAATAGCAAACCATTTGGCATGTTTTGAAAACAGTTGAAACTTTTGCTCGAACTTTATTTACAACACCGTGTCTTTATTGAAAGTCATTTCTAATGTCGTAAATATTATCGATTGCAAAAGACATGCCAAGATTACATATTTTTATATTTTTCTGATTTTATAATTTTTTATTTTCTTTTTGAAAATTTTATATAAAAGAAAAATATTTTTAAGTTTTTATGTTTTCTTATGTACATATAATACATGATATGAGTTACCACCATCACTCGTCCGTTTCATCTGCCAGACATTTCAATGTTTCCAGAGACATGCTTCTCATACCTAGATTCTCGATCAAGAAGTTAAATCTATCACATGGAAAAGGTTTGGTGAAGATGTCAGCTAGTTGGTATTCAGTCCGGACAAAGTATAGTTCCACGACTTCATTCTCCACTTGCTCTTTTATGAAATGGTAGCGAAAATCAATGTGCTTGGCTCTTGAATGTTGAACATTGTTGCATCATAAAGCAATCGCACTCTTGTTGTTGCAGTACAGAGGAATCTTATTGAATTTAAAGCCATAATCTGCTAGCTGTGAACGCATCTATAGGATTTGAGCACAACACCCAGATAAGGCAATATATTCAGCCTATGTACTCGAGATGGCAGTGCACTTTTGCTTCTTGGACGACCAACTAACAAGTTTGTCACCTAAGAATTGAGCGCTTCTTGATGTACTACGTCTAGTGTCCTAACACCCCGCGTGGTCGGCAGCTGTATATTCTATTAGTGACATATCAGTATCCTTCGAGTACCAGAGACCCATGTTAATGGTTCCCTTAAGGTATTGAAAGATTCGTTTCACCGCTTGTAAATGCTTTTTGATAGGCTTTGCCTAATACTGAGCACATAAGGAGACTGTATAGATTAGGTCAAGTCTACTGGATGTAAGATACATAAGGGATCTGATCATGCCACGGTAAAGTGTAGCATCAACTTGTTTCCCCTGTAGATCTTCATCCAGTTTATTCTTTTTAACCATGGGTGTGTCGACAGAATTAGTAGAAAGCAAACCATATTTTTTTAACAATTTTGGAAGCATATTTAGATTGTTTAATGAAGATGCCTCTGGGACTTTGAGAAATTTGTAATCCTAAAAAGAATGACATTTGTCCCATCATCGACATCTTGAACTTTGTGGTCATCTGGTTAGCAAACTCATCACACATGGCAGTATTAGTGGATGCAAATATTATATCGTCAACATAAATTTGTACTAGTAATAAGTCATTCCCAGCTTGCCATGTGAAGAGTGTTGGATCAACTGCACATTTGGAGAAATGTTATAAGATGAGGAAGCTTGATAGCATGTCGTACCATGCAAGTGGTGCTTGTTTGAGACTGTAGAGGGCCTTTTTGAGCTTATACACATGCGATGGGTTATCCTGATCAACAAATCCTTCTGGTTGAGAAACATAGACCTTTTCTTTTAGCTCGCCATTTAAGAAGGCCGTATTGACGTCCATTTGGTAGATCGTCATATTCTTGTGAGTGGCATTGGCTACGAAGATACGGATGGCCTCTATTCTAGCAACCAGTGCAAATGATTCCTCGAAATTGATTCCTTCTTCTTGCCTGAATCCTTGAGCAACTAGTCTAGCCTTATTCTTTAGTACCCCGCCAAATTCATCAGTCTTGACCTTATAAATCCATTTTAGTTTGATCAACAACATTTTATTTGGACATGGCACCAATTCCCAAACTTCTAGTCTTTGAAATTCATGAATTTCTTCTTGCATTGCCTCGATCCATGACGGTTTGGTTATTGCTTGTTTAAAATTCTTTGGTTCTATAGAAGTTAGGAAGGCATCAAAGTAACACCACATAGCGTCGATTTAGAATTGCTTTCTCATAGAGACAGAGCGAGAGGGATCTTCGATCACGTTTGCTATAGGATGATCCTTAGTCAATCAACCAAGGTGTTCAAATGGAGTGTGGGTTTATCTCACATTAGATGATGATCCTTGAGAAGTTGAGTCTTCATGAAGGGATTCATTAAGTGGATCATCATGAAAAAGTGGTGTTTTTGGTGATTCTTCAAAACCTTAAGAAATGATTGGAGAATGTTTTTGTTCGTATGTTGATGGAGTACTTGCTGATGAAGCATCTTGGTCAATGGAAGTCGACACAGGAGAATCGGCTAAAATCACAGCTCTCGAAGCAACAACTTCTTGAACTAGAGATAAAGCTTTTATTGAAGGATTGAAATATTCATCGAACAAAGGTTGAAACAAACGATCCCAATCATCTCTTTTTGGTAGAATACAAGGTTGTTAAGAAGCAGGATTTGAAACGAGTCCTAAACAGGATGTAGCAAGAGTCAAAGAATGAAGCCCGGGTCCTGAACTGAATTATTCAGAAGCCATTATTGTTAGCTCATCGAACGTCACATGAATTGTTTCTATAATTTTCTGGGTACTTCGGTTGTAGACTCTGAACGATTTCTTTGTGGGCACGTATCTAACAAAAATACCAATATCGGCATTTGCATCTAGTTTACCCAAATCCTCATTGTCATTGGTCAGATAATAGAGTGAACCAAAGACATAAAGAAACGATAAATCTGGTTTCTTATCTTGCATAAACTCATATGGAGTTTTGTTGTATCAGAGACGGATCAAAGAACGGTTTTGGGTGTAACAAGCTGTATTGATTGCTTCGGCCCATAGAAATAATGGAGCTTTAGAAAAAAATTATCATTGTACGAGCAGCTTCTACAAGAGTTCGGTTTCGCCTTTCAACAACGCCGTTCTGCTAAGGAGTGCAAGCTACAGATGTTTGATGCGAGATGCCAACATTTTCATAAAATTCACGAAGAGTCTGATTGACAAATTCGGTTCCATTATCTGTTCAAACATTACGGATGGTGGCATTCAAACAAACTTGAATATTTTTGATGCATTTGATGATGGCTTCAGGAGCTTCATCTTTTGATCTCAAAAATCTGACCTAAGTAAATCGTGAGTAATCGTCAACAATCACTAAGATATATATTTTCTCGTTAATACTCGCCACACGCATCGGGCCACATATATCCATATGCAAAAGGTATAGTTTCTCTTGGTTAGTGTCTTCAGCTTTGGGTTGATGAGATGATTTATTTCTTTTTCCCAATGCACATGCTGAACACATATGATCTTTCTAAAATTTAAGTTTTAGAATTCCTCATGCAAGACCGTCCTTAGCTAGTTTGTTAAGAGTACCGAAGTTAAGATGTGATAATCGATGATGAGATAACCAGTTTTAGTCTTTGACGCTTTGGATAGAAGACAGATCGGTGAAGCCTTTAGCATGTCATCAAGAGAAATTATGTACAAATTTCTATCTTTAGATCCTGAAAGTAGATCAACACCTTCTAAATTCTAAATAAAGCAGGTGTTTTTCCAAAAAGCAACTTCCAGATCCGCGTCGCAAAATTTTCCAACAGAAAAAAAGTTATGTCCAAACCCCTCAACGTAGTATACCCTTACGATAATAACATTTCCCAGCTGATAGTCACCATACCCCATAATCTTTGCAATTCGGTCATTCCTGAATTTAACTGTACCTAGAAATTTACTAACAAAGTTCATGAGCTGAGAGTGATTCCCTATCATATGTTTTGAACAAACAGAGTCCAAATACCAGAGGACAATCTGGACAACCTGTCATTGACAAAAGAAGAAGACGATGGAATATCTGTAGCATTGGAACCCCCAATATTATTGGGTTCTGAGTTGTTAGCATCCTTAGATTCTACAATCTTAGCCTTTTTACTCGAACCTACATTTTTTATGTGTTTAGGTCTCCTGCTATAGACTTTAAGCTCTGGTTTTTGTGGTTCAACTGAGTGGGAAGTGGTTTTCTTAGGAGGCAATATGTTAGCTGAAGTGATCTTAGTTAAAGGGCACGAATTACCAACTATAGTGAAAGTTTAGCCTGTTGGTTCCCACTTAAATTCTACTTCAGTAAATACATGACCTGTAGGTTTCCAAACATTTTGTTTTTTATGTTTCTTAGCAGATTTAGAATGGCCATTCACATTTTTCACTAAATCAAGAAGACACAAATCATGAATACCATCAAACATACTTTTATTACAAGTAGCACAAATAAGTTCAGAATTCGCATTTAATAGTGAATGCTTAACATCAACATCATGAATAGGTTCAACAATACAATTCTTTTTATTAACTTTCCTAGGTTAGGCTTCGACTTCATCTTCATGTTCCTACTTGGTGTTTGTGAGATTTTATCATTCTTTTTGTTGCTTGTAGGCTTTGATCCACAATTACTAGTAGAACACTTCAATCATGTAGAAGACAACACAGGTGTGTTAGAATCTAATGTTTTAGATGACTCTACTTGTTTAATGTTGCTTGAGGATATGAGAGGATCAGTAAACCTAACTTTCTTGACATTGTTTTTAGGTGTGACAACAACCTTTTTCGCACTAAGTTTAATCGCATTAGGGAACGAATCTCGAACATATACAAGTAACTCCTGAATTCGTTTAGCATGCTTATAAGCAAAGTCTAACACATTATCTAAAGGTTGTTTTGCTTTAGCTTATTCGACTATTCCCTGAAGTATATCAGCTTGTTCCAGAGTGTGCTTAAGATAGTCTATGTGAGCATCCCTATTTTGCAATACCTTAGGAGCTAAAGGATCTTAATCTAGCTTGAACATGCCTGGAACAATAGTGGTGGCAAATGGTATTTGTGCAACATTATTAACAATTTCTTTCCTTTTTAGTTTTCGTAAATCATTTTTCAATGATGTTATCACAAAAACCTTGTCTTGTATTTAAGCTTTTAAATCCTTATTTTCTGCAGATTTTAAGTTTAGTTTATCAATTAAAGAGTCACTCTGTTCATTAGTTCGAACATGTGTCTTTTTTATTGAGTCAAACTGATCTTTAAAAACCTGTTACACATGATTAATTTCTTTACAAAGACGCTCGTTTTCAGAAAGTAATTTTGCCACACTATTTTCCAGTTTCCTTATTTATGGTCTCAAGTTCACATCTATCATTGTTTACATTCTCTTCCTTATTATTCTTTCTCAAAGATTTGATAGTTTCCTTCAATTTACAAATGGTCGTATCTTTGTCTTGTAGCTGAGCTTTCAAATCATTATTTTCAAAATAGTCTGGTATTTCAAGAGCATTTTGATTATCACAAGGTTTATCCTTTTGAAAAATTTCTTGATTAAGTTGTATTGTCAATTCAAGAGAAATACAATGTTTTCAAGTTGTGAGTAACTTTTCAAAAGATTATTATGCGCATTTTGTGATTTTGAAAGCTCTGCATCAAGATTAAAACACTTATCACAAGATTCACGTCTTTTCAATTCCACATTCATAGATTCACCATTCAAAGACATAGAATTCATCATAGTTAGATGAATATCTTGAGACATGATTTTTTGTAAAAGTCAATCATTTTCCAAAAGGAGCTCTTTCTTAGTCATTTCCAAACATTGTTTGTCAACTAAAGACTGTTGAACAACAACTTCCATTTGGTCAAAAACTGTTTGTACTTCCATTATTTCATTTAGAAGATCTATACCAAACACATTAAATATGTCTTTTAAAGATTTTAGAAATGGAATAATTTCATTTTTAAAAACAGCTTTAGTATGTTCAAACCCCCATTCACCTTCTGTACGAGCATTAGGTGTTGTCCTCTTCTTCACCACAGAGTCAAATTGGGTGAGGTGGAATTTAAGCTTTTTAAGGCTTGCATTCACCAACCTCACCTTAGGTAGTTCACTGGGAACTTCCACTTTGACAGGTGGTTTATCAGAAGATTCAATGGTAGGATTGGATATACGAAACCAGAAAGCTTGTTCAGCCGACAATTCTTTTTGTGGAGTAAAACGTTTCCCAAAATCTTCAGATAATCTATTTAATTTTACATAATCAATAGGTTTATGAGAAATGTTTTGTTTAATAGCCTCTGGATCCTTTTCTTTTTTAGACATTTTTGATCGACTTTCTTCTTCCAAAATCAATGTCTCTTCATCATCAATCACAGGCATAGCAACATGTTTATCAGAAATAACAATACCATCATACAAGGTTGGTTTTATCCGTTGAGCTTTCTTGAGATAAAATGAATTTTGATAACCTAGAGCTTGTTTGTGAATATTATCATAGAAAGCTTGTGGCTTAGTTAACATGTGCACTATTTGAGCAGATTGACCCACTTTATAAATAATATTATCAAGTTCTTTGATCTTCTTTTCTAATCAGTTTCATTTTCCATATATTTATTTTCTTTTTCTTTGGATTTGTTTTTGAAAACAGTGATTGTTTGAAATAAAGATTCCTTTTCTTTGATTTGTTTAGAAAGATTTTACCCAAGTGAGTCAACTTGCTCTTTTAGTGCAAGCTTTTATTTAATCATATCATCCATTTGAGAATCAATTATTTTTTCACTACTGCTTAAATCAATATTAAGACATTGTTCAAAAGTTTTAACTCGTTCTTTATATCTCTCAAGCTCAGCAGATACTAATTCATTATTATGTTCCTTATTAGTCTTTTCCTAATTATTTACATGATTAATCATTTATTCTGACTTTTTTTCAATCATAGAATCTTGTTATGCCTACAAATTAGTATCTTGAACAGTTGCCTGTTGTGTTTCTTGCAAATATTGAGAATACGGAATGATATTGCTATCACTATGTATCTCATTATCTATAAAATTGACAACTGGTGATTGTTCAAAATCCTACATTGCATGCACACTTTGATTCTCTATACCATCATTAAGATAGGTATCAGAATAAGGTACCTCAGAGATAACATCAGAACCATAGTTGGAAATATTGGCCATGAGAATCGCTTTTGTATTTGAGATATCATTACAGTCAGAATCAAAAGTATCAAGCTCCCCAGTCTGGAAAGCAACATTGTTTGGAATTATTGTCTGAATAGCTTGACCGTCTAGAATCCCTAGATATGCAAGAAATGCGAGTTGCTCTTCATCCGATATTTGTCCAGCTTCTTGAGCTTCAGCCAACATCGCTTTATCCTTATACCATGTTGCATTCCTTGGTCACTTAGGCTGAGTGCATTGCCTAGCCATGTGTCCTTCACCTTGACAGTTGTAGCATATAACAACCTTTGCCTGTCCACTTGCATTGCTTCCCCCAGAACTAGTAGCATTACTCTTATAACCAGCACCAGAATAGCTTTGCCCTTGTCTCCCCTGAACTTGTTGTACTGTGACCCTGTTATCTTGAATAGTGTCTTGGTTTCTCGGATTAGAGGAAGTTCTAAGTTGATTGTTGGTTGAAGGGAACCTTGAGAAAGCTACAGCTGTTAGAAAATCCATTGCCTTATTAAGACAATCAATAGGATCATCTCCTGGAGAGAATATAGGAACAGTAAGACCTGAGTCCACAAGAGGTAACTTAGTCATAGGTTATGCAGGAGCTTAGGGTGATTGATAAGTGTTGATCCCAACTAGATCTTGCAAACCTTGTAAAATGGTTAGTTGTATTGAATAGATTCAAGACAAGTATGCTAGAAACTTTATTGATACTAAGAGTATGCGGAATCTACTCTTTAGTACTTAGAAGAATATCAATGTAATAGTAAACTTGTGATGCAGTAGAATGAATAAACAATGAATATAATCAAAAAGCTTCAATATTATTATGATGAATAATACGAGTACTCTGTCTAGTACTAGGGTTTACAACCTTGAAGCTACAAAGAAAGACTGATTGATAATGTCTAAACCATAACCTAGGATCTCCTTTTATACACCAAGGAGTCCTTTACAAGATAACTATGAATCTTTTAAAACATTAAGCTTATATGCATATCTTTCTAAATATATAGAATATACACAAGATAACTAATACATATATTTTAACACGTCTTTACACCTCTTCATACGTCTTTATCTTCATGTAGTCTTCAGTCTTTATCAGTAGTATAAATCCCTTCAGTAGTGTTAAGTTTAGTACTAGCAGTACTAACTTATACCTAGCAGTACTAACATTCTTCTAGCAGTACTAACACTTTGACTTGGCAGTACTAAGTCTAATGAGTTTAATTCCCAACAATCCTCCCTTAAACATGTGATTTACCTTCAAATAATCAAGTTTCTTAAATTAAACCTTTCTGAGAGGATTCTTTCAAACATTCTTCTACTTTTGAAGTTGAGACCTTATAAACCTTAAAAGCTTATATGCCATCTCAGTGACATCATTATTCACATGAAGTTTCCATTGAAGCATTCTTGTAAGTGTATCCTGTGGAAGTGGATACTTCTTCTCAACTAGCATATGAATGCTTACTTCTCCCAGTATCAAAGAGTGAACTCTACAAGAATCATAAAGTTTCCATTCTATCAACTCTTGATGTTGATGATTTTTCTAGACTTCCTCATCACTATCTGGTTCAAAACATAATCTTCAAATCTCCCTAGAGCATTAGATCTTCAAAACCTGGTCTTGTAGATGCATACTTCTCATTCAAAAGTCTGTACAACATAATTAAATCTTCTCTATCAAAATCATTTAGCATCTCACTGAAGAATATATAAGTCTTGTAGCTTCCATCTACCTTGTGTATCTCATAGTATCTCACATCTCCTTTGCAATAAGATTTCTAACTAACTATTAGAGATTTAACAGCCAATGGGATTACACCAATTACTTCTTCTGAATAAGAAATAACTTCCACATACTCCTTAAGTGTAATTTTTTCTAGATCATCCTGCATCTTCTGTCTTTTATCCTTGTCATTTCTAGCATTTGAAACCTTTCTTTTCAATCTTCCTCCAGCTTTCTTAGAGCTTTCTATCATAACTTGTTCAGCTACAACATCTTCTTGCTAAACTATCTCTTCTTCAACTTGTTTTGATTTAATTTTCTCATTCTTCTGAGTAGATTCTTGTTGAAGATCAAATCCAGGTCGCTTCATTACTTCCTTTTTCTATCTCAGAATCCTTAGGTACAAAAGCATTATTTTGATCCCATACTCTTTCAAATATAGGTCTAATATCTTTATAACTCATTCCCTTGAAATGACTCTGCTTGTATCCTCCCTGATTTTTCAAATACATGCACATGTTCTTCCTTACTTCAGCTAAAGAGAAAGATCTATTTTAAAGTGCATGATATCTTAGCACAGCAGGATCACTCCAATCAATATCATAGGCTTGATCAGCTTCAGCTACAACTTCTTGTTCTTGTCTTGCTCTATCAAATTCTTCTTCTAACTGTTTAGCTATTTTTGCATCCCTAACAATCCTTTGTTTTTCTTCTTCATTAATCTGTTCTTGCAATCTAATAGATTCTTCATGCCCAAGTCTTTCTTTCTCTAGTTGCTTCTTTGCCTTCTTCTGAACAGATTCATCTTCTTTCATAATAGCTTTTCCTTTATCTTTTCTCTTTTCTACACTCCTCCTAATATACACTAGTGTCTCAGCACCACTAATGTCTTCAGCAGTATAAACTCTTGGAGGATTGACAGTACTAATAGAAGCACTAGCAGTGGTAACAGGTACACTAGCAGTAGTAAATCCTTCAGTAGTACTAACATCAAAATCATATTCCATGTCTTGCTCAGGATGTACCAATAAGATTGTAGGATCTTTATCAATTTTAGAGATCTTCCTTCCTTGTTTGGAAGAATCCTCTTCAGCATCTTCATCCTCTGAAATAACTATCCTGGCCCTTTTCATAGCTTTGTTTGTTTTGACTTTCTTCTCCAACTTCTTCACTCTTAAGATGAGCTTTATAAGAGCAGAACTGTAAACCTTCATTGTCTGCTGCAATTCATTCTCAAAAACTTCAACTCTATTAGTCAACTTGGTAACCAAATCCATCAATTCATTTTGTTGCAGACTGCCCTCATCACTTCCAAGTATGTGAACTCTTGGGAGAGGTAAATCATAAGGCATGGTAGGGGTCTTATGCATGGTACCACTGCCCTGACATGCTTCTAAGCCAATGTTAGTAGTGGCAGCCCCTCTAGCATCAACATCAACACTTGTGAATGTAGCCTCATCTGCTACTTGGGTTTGATTAGGAAACTGAGATTAAGGAATCTCAGCATCTTATCTGATTATATCCCTAAGTGGTGATGATTGATGTGATTGATATGTTTGAGGTGATAAGGATGGTGAAGATGTTATTCTGGAAGGATATGACTCAGGTGTAGTGATCATTGTAGGAAATAGAGGAAAGTCTACCCTAGAATAACCTTTAGAAACCATTTTCATGTTGCTAAACAGTTTTTGTGTAAGGGTAGGAGAAGGATAAGTTTTGGTGTGAGGTTGAAGAAGTCTCTTTTGTTTGTTTAAACATATTTAAAGAAATCTTGGATACATTAAAAACTTGTGTGTGCTATTCAAATTGTTTACCATAGCATCAAAGATCATTTTTGAAAAATTGAAAGTCCTGTTTGTGGCCAAGCAAATTATAGCAATTTCTATATTGCTACTAAATTGCTCCTAAGCTATTGTATTTAGACTTAAACAGTGAAGGATTATATGAATGAAAAACCTCTACTGAGGAGAAAAGTGTCCCTTTTGAAAAGTAAGTCTAACAGAATAGACACATACCCCATAAGAGCAAGTTGCTAAAAAATCTCTGTATTTGGTAAAGAAGTAATACCATAAGAGTCTTCCAACTTGAGGTATCTTCTTAGAGATGCTTCAGTGATAGTCTTGACTTGTCCATCAATGCTAGCAGTTATTTCCACTTCTCCATCATCAGTTATTCTAGTAGTAGCTGTTCCCCAAAATTGTTGGATTAAGGAAATATATATCTTAGGATTCTCAATAAGGGCATACTTGATATGACTAGTATTTAGAAAATCCACAATTTGATGAAAGGCTTCACTTCCCTCTGGCTTATGTAAATAGGCCACCATGTTGTGTTTGTCGCAAAACTCCAAATTTGCCATTTGATGAGAGAAAAATACAATTAAAGTTCTGGGTTAGGCTCGTTTATGAGAGAATGTAAGGTTGACAAAGTTAATTGAGATAATATAGAGAGCATGTAGAGTTGTGATTTGACCAACTGAAAATTTTTTATTCTTATCTTGAAGAAATCTTATGAATTTATTGAAAGATCATGAATTCTCCAATTAGTCAAACCCTATATGCTATAAACAAGGCATTTGGCGAAAATATCTCAACGGTTAGAATTAGTGAAGTAAATTCTGTTATGGCTCAAACAATACTAACGGTCATCCAGCAGTACTAATTTTAGCCTAACAATACTAACTTTAAGCCCAGCAGTACTAAAACATGTTCATTAGTAGTAAGTAATGCCCAACAGATGCTAAATGATTTTGATAGACATGGCAGATGGAAGCTACAAGACTTATATATTCTTCAGTGAGATGCTAAATGATTTTGATAGAGAAGATTTGATTGTGTTGTACAGACTTTTGAATGAGAAGTATGCATCTACAAGACCAGGTTTTGATTATTTAATGCTCTAAGGAGATATGAAGATTATGTTTGAACCAAATAGTGATGATGAAGTCTAAAAAAATCATCAACATCAAGAGTTGATAGAATGGAAACTTTATGATTCTTGTGGAGTTCACTCTTTGATGCTGGGAAAAGTAAGCATTCATATGCTAGTTAAGAAGAAGTATCCACTTCCACATGATACACTTACAAGAATGCTTCAATGGAAATTTCATGTGAATAATGATGTCACTGAGATGGCATATGAGCTTTTAAGGTTTATAAGGTCTCAACTTTAGAAGTAGAAGAATGTTTGAAAGAATCCTCTCAGAAAAGTTTAATACAAGAAACTTGATGATTTGAAGGTAAATCACAAGTTTAGGGGAGGATTGTTGGGAATTAAACTTATTAGACTTAGTACTGCCAAGTCAAAGTGTTAGTACTGCTTAAGTCATAACTGGCAGTATAAACCAGTTAGTACTTCTAGAAGAATGTTAGTACTGCTAGGTATAAGTTAGTACTACTAGTACTAAACTTAACACTTCTGAAGGGATTTATATTGCTGATAAAGACTGAAGACTGCATGAAGATAAAGACGTGTGAAGAGGTGTAAAGACGTGTTAAAAGATATGTATTAGTTATCTTGTGTATATTCTATATATTTAGAAAGATATGCATATAAGCTTAATGTTTTAGAAGATTCATAGTTATCTTGTAAAGGACTCTTTGGTGTATAAAAGGAGATCCTAGGTTATGGTTTAGATAATTATCAATCAGCCTTTCTTTGTAGCTTCAAGGTTATAAACCTTAATACTAGACAGAGTACTCGTATTATTCGTCATAATAACATTGAAGCTTTTTGGTTATATTCATTGTTCATTCATTCTACTGCATCACAATTTACCATTACATTGATATTCTTCTAAGTACTAAAGAGTAGATTCCGCATACTCTTAGTATCAACAAAGTTTCTAGCATAGTTGTCTTGAATCTATTCAATACAACTAACCCTTTTACAAGGTTTACAAGATCTAGTTAGGATTAACAAGTGGTATCAGAGCCTTGTGTTCTGAAACTTTGTTCTAGAAGTTATGGAATTTGAATCTGTACAGAGTAACACTACTGCTAAGCTACCATACATATCTTTTAACATGTCTTTACACCTTTTCACACGTCTTTAACTTCATGCAGTCTTCAGTCTTTATCAGTAGTATAAAATTCATTTAGCAATGTTAAGTTTAGTACTAGCAGTACTAACTTATACCTAGCAGTACTAACATTCTTCTAGCAGTACTAACTGGTTTATACTGCCAGTTATGACTTAAGCAGTACTAACACTTTGACTTGGCAGTACTAAGTCTAATGAGTTTAATTCCCAACAATAAGTGTTGAAGTGAGGTGGTGTCATCTGCTGATTCACAACTAGTGCAAATGGTTCTTGACTGTGTTTACGCATAAGACGGACTTCATTTGCATGGAGTTCGTGTTGTTCAAGATATGCATGAAGCTGATCAAAGTTGGTAGTATGCAAATCTTTTACAAGTTTGACATCAGTCACAAACTTACTCTATTCAGGTGGAAGACTGTTTAAGAACTTGGTATTAACTTAAAATTACTTCATTTTCATTTTGTAAATGATCGTGTCATTAATCAGCTGAGTGAATCTCAAGTAATACTTATGAAGCGATTCCTCCTTGATGTGAGTAAACTTATCGAATGCGTCATACAGCTTACACTCTCTTTCCTGCTTAGTCAAAGAGGTACCTTGCGTTAATAATTGAACTCTCTCCCATAAATCCTTGGCAACTCTGTGATGATTCACAAGTGAGTAGATATTAGCAGGTAGACCTTGAAGAATGATATTGGTTGCTTTCATATTGCAATCAGCTTGAATTTTCTCAGCAGCAGACAATTAAGCATATTTTTTGTTCTGGTCATCCCATTCTCTTCAACAGTAGGCCAAATGAGTGGATCGTGTTCAACTGATTCAAGTATCATTCTATCGTGCTTTTTGTTTTGTATGTAAAGTTCCATTCTGCTTTTTCAGGAATCATACAAGTCCTTGTCCAACATTGGTGGACGATTGTCAGCACCGGAGAATATCATGTACTCAACAAGAGTATTCTTTTGTCCAAGTGGAATAATTGAATCCATTTTAATGTGATAAGATAAAAGATGATCGTAAAGTGATTGGAGGTTGTTGTGTTAAAGTGAGGTTTGATTAATGAAATTGAATATTTGGAATACACGGAATTTTACAATTCATGATAAAACCAGGAAATCAAATATTCACAGGATTTTACAAATCAAAGAACAGCCGTATAATTCTCCTATTGAAAGTGTATAGTTCTCCCAAGTAAATCGTATAAATCACCCAAGCAAATGATGTATAAATTGCCTTTAGAAATGATGTATACATCGCCTTAGTTATGAGTAACGTATAAATCACCTGAGTAAAGAACACATATAAATCGCCTATGATAAAGAAATACGTATAATTCGCCTGAAGAGAAAAACGTATAAATCGCCTATGGAATACACATATACTTTGCCCGAAGAGAAAAAGTATAACTCGCCTGAACAAAAACACGTATAATTTGCCTGACCAATTACGTATACTTCACTTGAACAAATACGTATACTTCGCCTGAACAAAAAAAACACATATACTTCGCCCTTACGTATAATTCGCCCAATACACTTCGAAACTCAAAAACCAAAAATCTTAAAAAGACTCACTTTTTTGATGTTTTTACCCAAAAATTTTGTACTTCTTACCTATCTAAGACTATTAGAACCTTAAAAACACAAACTTTAATGTTTTTGACACGAAGAATTTGAAATCAAGATTCTTGGTACAAAACCCTTTTTTGAACAAAAAAAAACTCAAAAAGATGAAGTTTTTGATGGTTTTTAAAGATTTTCTTGTACTTCTAGCCTATACTAAGATAAATAAAGAAGAAAGTTAAAAGCTTTATGGTTTTTAAACCCTCAAAAGATGAAAACCTCTTGATAGGTTTGAACCAAAAACATGCCTAAAAAGAGTAGAAAAAACACACACGAAACCTTCACAAACACCCCATGGCTCTTGATACCAATTGTAGAATATCTTAACACATATAGATGATGGATTCGTTTAGGGTTTTAGAGAGAGAAAGAGGAGTGGTTGGATGAACACTTAGAGAGAGAAAGTAAAAAGGAAAATATTAGATTACTATGTGAGAAAATGAACAACCAACACCCTCTCTATAACACCCTTATTTTAACATATATAGCAGCGGAAGCTAATCTGGGGTATTATTTCATAGTACAACAGTCATAATCATAGAAAACGAATCGTAAAAAGACATTTTTGGAAATTTTAGTTATCATTCATTTATTCATCAGAGTTTTTACAAAAGAGAGGTCCCAAAATCTACATGAAAACATAAAGTTTGAATGATAAAAGTTTAGCCATCTTCAAGTCCGTGCCACTCCGTGCCATGTGATGCTCAATTACCTGAGATAAATGTGACAATCTGTCTCTTAATGTCCATATTTAATTCGTATTTCGTTCTCATCTTACTTGTAAAGTAAACTTTTGTGTTTTACGGTTTACGCTATTCACAAATTCTCGTTCTTGTTAATCTTTAGCCGATTTAGGCAGTTTATCCGTTTAAGTGTAACTGTCTTTGTTTTTATCTTTAAAAATTCCCCGTATTTAAGGTTACTACTTAATCTGAAATTATAATTAATTTCTAAATTTTAAATAACTAATTTTATTATCTTAATCAATTTTTATTAAAATCGTCCATTTTAAAACTTTCGCGAATCGTACAATTTAAAATTATTCGTTTTATCAATCGAGAAATCAACGAAAGCCATATTTAACCATGAGAGCTTAATTTATTTTATTTTTATTATTTTCCATCTTTTATTCAGGTTTAGCCAAAAACCGCGTCGAAGAAATCGCGTTATTATAAGAATTAATGAGTTAAATAGGTTATCGGGCTCGAAAACAAAGTAAATTAACAAAATAGCAAACAAAAGCCCAACCAAGCCCACCCCTACATAGGGGGCCAGTTATAAACTCAAACCAAACATACCAAACATGTATTTTTTTATTTTAGGAATTATACTATAATACAACTCTATAATTTAGTCATTCCTTAAATTAAGAGCTTATACAAATAGAATATTATAGTATAATAGTATATATAAATTATAATAAATATATAAACAATAATAATATATTGACTTTTTCTTTTCTTTTAACCAAACCTTAACAACATCAGATATGCAACGTCCTTTATATATATATATACATTCGATATATCCTATGTATGAATATCTAGATGCTATAAATATAAGATACACATTCCATTCTTTTATAAAAACCATACATACGCATGCCATATCAACCAAAAATAAATCCCACGCCTCTTTATTCTTTCTGTTCGAACAACAAACTCAAGAACAACATGATTCCATCTTCAAATCACCATCAATTCACCTTCATTCTATACTAAATCAACCCTACATTGAACCCTAATCATCCTACACCCATAAAAGTCACCATGCATGTGTTTTAGAAAATCTTGATTTTAAAGACTTTGGAGTATTTAGGGTTTTGAGTTGATTGAAGGCTACAAGATTATTAAGGGGTTGAACTAGAAGTTATACAAACAAGATTGAAGGAAGAAAAAGCTAGAGTTTGCTAGGTCTTGGTGTAATTGTCCACGGCAAGAGAACACAATCCACATTGGATTCGTGTTTGATCATCTAATTCTCCCTCTATTGTGATTGTGAGTAAAATTTTCTAAAACCCTTCTTGTGTTAAATAAATTTTTCATGAATGCATGTGTTTGATTTTTGAGTTTTTAGAACATGCATGTTCTTGTTAGGTTTGATCTTTGATTAATCTTGAATATGGAGGATATAGATTAGTAGTTATGTTGTATTGATGTATTTTGGCCTTGTGATGGATTAATTGAGGATTTGGAAGTGTTTTGGATTGAATTGGAAGTGTAAACTAGGGACTGTTTTAGGTCAGTAGCAAAACGTAGGTTTTTCTCAAAATTTTTGGCTTAGGGACTGTGAATAAAAAACATGGTTGGATATATATAAGTCTTAGGTTCATGTGGTGAATTGGATGATTTTGTATCGATTTTGGATGAAGGAGTTAGGACCTTTTTACAGAAGAAGGCCAAATCTGGAGCTGCTGTTAGGAAACGTGTTTTGCTCCAGGTTCTTGTACAATAAAATTATGTTTTAAAACATGGTTAGACACTAGACATCTTAGGCTAACACCTCCAAGTGGAATTACTTTAATATCTATTATATAATGAGATTTATGGCCAAAACCGTAAACGATGGAAATTCAGTTAACTTTCTGTTTTGAGTTATGGTTAGTAAAAACCCATTTCCTGTGAATTGGTAAATGGTTTGATTGATTGGTTTGATATTCTGGAAACGAGACCCAAGGGCCTTTCTAAGGGTGAAAACCTCATGTTTATAGCCTTTACGGATTAGGAGATATGAATCCATGAAATCAAGTCAAATCAGAATGTAGAGTTTTACGTCTTTTGTTGAAACATAAAACGTATAGATACACATAAGTGAAACAAGAATTAATATATGAAACTTAGTAGATGCTTATTTACCTATAAGACCAGATTAGAAGTCATTTTTTGGAGTATAAATACCTTGGTTAAGTCATTGTGCAAGGCCACGCATATCTTAGAAATATATTTCGCGATCATGTATATTATTACTACATATCTATTTTCTTTTCTTATAATACTAAGTCACGTCTCGTCTTTTAGGTCGCGGTTAAATCGTTGGTGCTACTTCTCATTAGTTGATTTCTCGCTCGATCATCTTCTATCTACGGTGAGTTCATAGCCTCGCTTTTTAAATATTTTTCTTAAATCCCGCGAGGGAGATACATGCTAGTTTTCTAAAATGAACACAAGTAGTTTTCTTGTATGCTTGTACCCAATTATATGTGGTATGTTGCTTGAGTAGCTTTACATCAAAGGACCCCAATCGTGAGTCGTCAACTACCTATGATGGGTAGCCGCTTATACAATAAATAGCGTTATGGGTTAAGCAGCCCGGTTTGGTTTTTGGGCTTTGGATTCGATTGTGAGCAGTCCCAAAGTACAGACCTATTGTGTCGAGATTTTTAGTAGGTATATGACGTAATACCTAACCTTGGGGGAAAATGATGAATATTATTGGTATATGATTATGATTATCTTAATTATGCGAAATGGGATCGGTGGTACGAGCTGAATGCAACTGTTGGTTAATAGATTGTCTGGCCCACAAGTCTATATGATGCTTATGAATATTATAATGCTTGTGTTCAACTTTTTATCACTTATAAAACCTATGAATTCACTTAACGTTTCGTTGAATTTTTAGCATGTTTTATCTCAGGTAATCAAGGATAAAGGCTTGAAGGCTCAAGAGAAGGATTTGCGCTAAACTTTTGTTCTTCATTTTAAAATCCATTCCTTAAATGATAACTTATTTTAGTTTTTTTATGTCAAACTTGTGTAATGTTATGGTAACGATGCTTTAGGACTACGCTTTTGAACTCTGAAACCAAGGAATGGAAATGTTTGCTTGTTTTTAAAACGTCTCTTCGAGTCATTCTTTACATCTTGTGACTATTGTACTTTTACTTAACACCCAAATAGTTGGTTCCGCTGCGAGTAAATTTTGGGGTGTTAAATATTGGTATCAAAGCCATAAGTTATAGAGAACTAGGTCATTTTTTAAAAACCTAAACTATAACTTTATTTTTCTAATTTTCACACGCAAAATACTCCTCGTGGTTCCCGCTAAAGTCAACCTAAGTGATTACCATTTTAGTATTCCTTCATTATGAATACATTATTATTTAGTATTTATTAAATAAATACTATAATTTATATCGAGATATACTCCGATAATTAAACTTTATATCAAAGTTTTCATATTTATTTACATATCTAAATAAATCATTATTAAATTATTTACATATTTTAATAAACTAATATTAATCTATCATATTCATTGTAATGCATTGCGTTCATTCGTATATTGCATAAATTTTAAATATATAATGACCTTATACACTTATTTTCACACCCTGTCCGTGCAAGTATGCTGCCCGACTTCTTCTGCTCACTTTTCTAAGCGTTATTTTTATCTAATATAGATATGTAATGACCGATTACATATACTCGTTCGATTCGAACCGACTATTACCCGAATTACTTTTATCGGTTGTGCGAACTTTCGCGGTACCACTATTTGGGATTTTGTAAATGTTTTAATCGATGAGAATTTTCTGAGTATCGTTTTATTACCCATATGTGTTACTTTCATTGTTTAGCTCCTTTAAGCTATCCATATAGATCTCTAATTTGCTTTTCGACCGTTTGTGCTTATTCACGAGAAACGTCTTGGGAAATAGTCTAATGACCATTGTGTAACTCAATGTGTCCTAAAAAAAGACTAGTGGCCATCGTGTAAGTCGCAACATCTTGAATGAAATTTTGAAATCATATCAAATTATATTGTGGATTTTCACAATCTTTTCGTTGACCCTTTTATGTCACCGTTTTACACGATATTTGAACATTGTTCTAATTTGTTTATTTCATTGGCAATTCTACTTCCGACTCCAAATTGTAATATTCGTTTATACCCCGGAAACGCCATAGTCATCTTATAACTAATCATCTAAAACGTGGTGATTGATTGGAATACGATTTTACACGTATAAATTTTTAGCATTCTTTTTCATAAAAACCTCTCCGTTTCAAAAGCGCGACTCATTAATGTTTCGTTCTTTTTCCCCGGTACATATTGTGATTTTGAAGAATCGTACCGCCAAGGAGACTTTCATATCTTGCACATTGGATTCTATGTCAAGGACGTCACACACCGTTTCTTTATATTTGTGTTGTTGGTATTCTTGAAGCATTTTTTTAATGCTATTTTTATTTGCCCATTAGTATAGCTTAGTTTTCGTTGTTTTGGAATCCATAAGACATGTGTGTATATAAGTTGTCATCATTTGCAAAGTGTTGGTATAATATCTTAGATAATGGGGAGTAGGATTGGCGTAATATTTGATAATTTTGAGGAATTTGGTTGAAATTTTATGGTATGTCAAAAAATATATTTTATGAAGAAAATTAGAATGTGGTTTAAGGATGTTGTAAAAATCTTTTTATAAAAGTTAGGCTTAAAAATATGTTAGTACTTGTTGAGACGGTCGTTTTGATATAAAATTCGACCCGTAACTCCTAAAAACGAAGTTTTTACAGCCGTTTGAAGTTTAATTTCATATTAAAAATTCTGCACTTTGAGTAAATTTTAGAATCTGGGCAGAAACGTCGTTTTACATCAAATTGCTTTAGAGTTCAATGCCGTTTTACCTTTTCGCGAGGCTATCTAAGCTTAAAAACGTCTTATAACGGGTCAAAAACACAAATCCAAATCTGCGTTTTATAAATATTTTCTGCATAAAATTGCAGGGGTGTTTTGGTCATTTTCTTTTGGGTTTCGGGTCTCGGCCAAAACTAAAAATTTGTCCGAAACGTCATTTTACATTAAAATGCTTTAGAGTCCGAGTCGTGAAAATATATTTTAGCTGGTCGTTTTGGTCGGGTCAGATTTAGAAAAATATATAATAAAAAGTCAAACTTGGTGAAAATTTTAAGATTAATCAATTAGTGTTTTAGCAAATGATTAGGCGTAAAATATATTAACTAAAACTGAAATTACAACTAATAAGTTAGCTTTCCACTTTTGTTCATCGCCTAAAACATAATCTTTTAAAATGGGTCCAACGGGTAATTTTCATTAAAATTACATATTAGTCGGAATGGGTATAAAAAAAATGGCAAGTTCAGGTTCGAGGCACATATATATAACATTAAATTATGAAATGGAGTGTATGAATAGAACTTTCGCAAGGTAGTTCTATGAGTCGATATTAACATCTTAATTTTCTAAGATTTTCAAAATCGGAAACTTTCCAAAAATAGAAATTTTCCAAAAATAGAAATTTTGCGCCATAGTGGTGTAATTCAGAAACGAATAGTATACTTTCTTAAAAGCATATTGTTGTCAAATAACTTAGGAGGTACACATATTTGGATTCCATTATTCTTTTATATATATATATATATATGTCATTTTATTTTATCTTTCATTTTCCTAATTGCGCACCATCGCTTTTGGTCGCGGTTATAATCTCTTGTCTTCATATCCTCCATCGCCATCGATATCATGTACCTCATGACGATTCCGGCTAAACCCTTTGAAACCCTATCATCTTGTAACCATTTCACCGATTGCTTCATAAACTACTCTTTACTACTCACATACTACTCTCATGCAAACCACTTGCTATTTTATAAGTCATTGTAATGTCACCTTATAAATTTAATTTGCTATTGTTTTACGAGTCATTTTACTTGGGTCTTACAAAATATTTGTTATCGCCAAAAAAAAAATTAGCAAATTACATTACTTCCACATTATTAACGGTTTCAAAAATTATTTTGAGTTCTATCTTAAAAATAGTATGGTTTATACATTTAAATATAAGAAACATGACACTAGTTTGACGAAACTGAGCATTGCATTGCTATTCCTAAATTATACATAGCCGTGCACCTATGTATAATTTAGAAGGAGCCATGCAAGGCTGAATAGTAGTCACCTTAAGATCTTGATAAAGATCAACTTTTTACCTGTAGTTCTAAAAAACAAGTTTTTGTATGGTATGTAAGTAGTACAAATTGGGGGCATCCGTATATGTACCCTTATCTTTTCTCGAACGAATTCTCCATACGCGGGTACGTTCTGACTTAACAACTGTCGTTCTAATTTTCCTTTCATTTCTCTCCATGATGGAAATTCTTTAGACCGCTCGTCTAGTTATCGGCCATTGATACCGGACTTAGAGGTTCTGACGTTTCTATGCTTTCTTCTCGACCCACCTTCTTTAAGTAACGTTGGTAGATCTCCGAGATGCCTTCGAATGTGAATAATAAATTATGAAAGAATGGGTTTACGTACATCCGTTATGATGTTCACCTTTCTTTTGACTCGAAATTCGTTCGTGTAGACCACACGTTGACTTCGCTCTTCAATTAGTAACTTTGTCTCTTACTTCCTTTTATTCGAGAATTGTTGTATGGATTTGCTTTTCGGTTGTGTATCGACCGCCACGAACATAATGTGCTGACCGTGACCGTCTTACGAATTGGCGACTTGATAAGTTCCTTGTTTCCTATTGTCTTATCGCCAACACTTATGTTCTATCCTTTCCTTTAAGGACCATCACAACATTCAATTCCTTCCCTCATACCATTGCTTACACATTAGGTGATTACTATCACTTATTCTATCTTCGTTGCTATCTTGTTACTTTGTCAAAACCCCGAGCACAAAATGCATTAAGCACCTCTATGGGCTTGTATAAAAATTTTATGAATCTTTATGAAAATTTTACAAATATATCACAAGTGTTTAAATTACCAAAATGACATTCTCAAGTTAAAGAGTTGATTCTAACCACCCTCTTTTGTGAAAACCATAACTAATATTTATAATGACACCATGCCCTATCTTTCAAATTACCTGTTTTATACATTATATTTTAATCACGCCTTAATGATATGACCGATTTAAACTTCGTTTCAACAAATGATTTCAAAATATTTGAAAATAGACCTTCTACAATCACAACTGTAAACCTGAGTTTCAACATGTTTTTATCAAGAAAGAATAGTTTAAAATTCTCCTTATTAGTGGTTTTGTTTTCGAATCACCAAACCCTTAATAAATCCATATAATCATATTGCATCATTTTAAAGGTATTCTTACATTTTAACACCATAACCGAATGAACCTTACATTTTCATAATAAAGAAAGTGCCTAAGCCTAGTTTTGAAGCAATGTAAAATTCGGGACAAATTTTTCTTAACGGTGGTAGAATGTGACAATCTGTCTCTTAATGTCCATATTTAATTCATATTTTGTTCTCATCTTACTTGTAAAGTAAACTTTTGTGTTTTACGGTTTACGCTATTCGTAATTTCTCGTTTTTGTTAATCTTTAGCCGATTTAGGCAGTTTATCCGTTTAAGTGTATCCGTCTTTATTTTTATCTTTAAAAATTCCCCGTATTTAAGGTCACTACTTAATCTGAAATTATAATTAATTTCTAAATTTTAAATAACTAATTTTATTATCTTAATCGATTTTTATTAAAATCGTCCATTTTAAAACTTTCGCGAATCGTACAATTTAAAATTATTCGTTTTATCGATCGAGAAATCAACGAAAGCCATATTTAGCCATGAGAGCTTAATTTATTTTATTTTTATTATTTTCTATCTTTTATTCAAGTTTAGCCAAAAACCGCGTCGAAGAAATCGCGTTATTATAAGAATTAATAAGTTAAATAGGTTATCGGGCTCAGAAACAAAGTAAATTAACAAAATAGCAAACAAAAGCCCAATCAAGCCCACCCCTACATAGGAGGCCGGTTATAAACTCAAACCAAACATACCAAACATGTATTTTTTTATTTTAGGAATTATACTAGTAATACAACTCTATTATTTAGTCATTCCTTAAATTAAGAGCTTATACAAATAGAATATTATAGTATAATAGTATATATAAATTATAATAAATATATAAACAATAATAATATCTTGACTATTTCTTTTCTTTTAACCGAACCTTAACAACATCAGATATGCAACGTCCATTTTTAATATATATATATATACATTCGATATATCCTATGTATGAATATCTAGATGCTATAAATATAAGATACACATTCCATTCTTTTATAAAAACCATACATACGCATGCCATATCAACCAAAAACAAATCCCACACCTCTTTATTCTTTCTGTTCGAACAGCAGACTCAAGAACAACATGATTCCATCTTCAAATCACCATCAATTCACCTTCATTCTATACTAAATCAACCCTACATTGAACCCTAATCATCCTACACCCATAAAAGTCACCATGCATGTGTTTTAGAAAATCTTAATTTTAATGACTTTGGAGTATTTAGGGTTTTGAGTTGATTGAAGGATACAAGATTATTAAGGGGTTGAACTAGAAGTGATACAAGCAAGATTGAAGCAGGAAAAAAAACTTGGTTTTTCATGGTTTTCCATGTAATTTGTCCACAAAGGGCAAGAGAACACAATCCACATAGGATTAGTGTTTGATCATCTAATTCTCCCTTCATTGTGATTGTGAGTAAAATTTTCTAAAACCCTTCTTGTGTTAAATAAATTTTTAATGAATGCATGTGTTTGATTTTTGAGTTTTTAGAACATGCATGTTCTTGTTAGGTTTGATCTTGGATTAATCTTTAATATGGAGGATATCTATTAGTAGTTATGTTGTATTGATGTATTTTGGCCTTGTGATGGATTAATTGAGGATTTGGAAGTGTTTTGAATTGAATTGGAAGTGTAAACTAGGAACTATTTTAGGTCAGTAGCAAAACATAGGTTTTTCTCAATATTTTTGGCTTAGGAACTGTGAATAAAAGACATGGTTGGATATATATAAGTCTTAGGTTCATGTAGTGAATTGGATGATTTTGTATCGATTCCGGATGAAGGAGTTATGATCTTTTTACGAAAGAAGGTCAAATCTGGAGCTGCTGTTAGGAAACGTGTTTTAGTCCAGGTTCTTTTATAATAAAATTAGGTTTTAAAACATGGTTAGATACTAGACATCTTAGGTTAACACCTCCAAGTGGAATTACTTTAATAGCTATTATAGAATGGGATTTATGGCCGTAACCGTAAACGATAGAAATTCAGTTAACTTTCTGTTTTGAGTTATGGTTAGTAAAAACCCATTTCCTGTGGATTGGTAAATGGTTCGATTGATAGGTTTAACATTCTAGAAACTAGACTAAAGGGCATTTCTAAGGGTGAAAACCTCATTTTTATAGCCTTTACGGATTAGGAGATATGGATCCATGAAATCAAGTCAAATCAGAATATAGAGTTTTACGTCTTTTGTTGAAACATAAAACGTATAGATACGCATAAGTGAAACAATAATTAATACATGAATCTTAGTAGATGTTTATTTACCTATAAGACCAGATTAGAAGTCATATTTTGGAGTATAAATACCTTGGTTAAGTCATTGTACAAGGCCACGCATATCTTTGAAATATATTTCGCGATCATGTATTTTATTACTACATATATATTTTCTTTTCTTATAATACTAAGTCGCGTCTTGTCTTTTAGGTCACGGCTAAATCGTTGGTGCTACTTCTCATTAGTTAATTTCTCGCTTGATCATCTTCTATCTACGGTGAGTTCGTAGCCTCTCTTTTTAAATATTTTTCTTAAATCCCGCGAGGGAGATACATGCTAGTTTTCTAAAATGAACACAAGTAGTTTTCTTGTATACTTGGAGCCGATTATATGTGGTATGTTGCTTGAGTAGCTTTACGTCAAAGGATCCCAATCATGAGCCGTCAACTACCTATGATGGGTAGCCTCTTGCACAATAAACAGCGCTATGGGTTAAGCAGCCCGGTTCGGTTTTTGGGCTTTGGATCCGATTGTGAGCTGTCCCTGTAACACCCCGCCTCGAGACGGGCCCGAATGTCACATTTACGGAACCAAAACATATGCAAGCAAATGGTTGAATATTATTGGTATAGGATTATGATTATCTTAATTATGCGAAATAGGATCGGTGGCACGAGCTCAATGCAACTGTTGGTTAATAGCTTGTCTTGCCCACAAGTCTATATGTTGCGTATCGAAATATTATTATGTATTGTTTACTTTTTATCACTTATAAAACCTATGAATTCACTCAACTTTTCGTTGAATTTCTAGCATGTTTTGTCTCAGGTAATCAAGGTTAAAGGATTGGAGGCTCAAGAGAAGGATTTGCGCTAAACTTTTGTTCATCATTTTAAAAACCATTCCTTAAATGAAAACTTGTTTTAGTTTGTTAATATCAAACTTGTGTAATATTATTGTAAAGATGCTTTGGGACTACGCTTTTGAACTCTGAAGCCAAGGAATGGAAATGTTTGCTTGTTTTTAAAATGTCTTTTCGAGTCGTTCTTTACATCTTGTGACTATTGTACTTTTACTATTAAAACTAATTAGTTGGTGCACGTTGCGAGTAAAATTTTGGGGGTGTTAAATATTGGTATCAAGAGCCATAAGTTATAAAGAACTATGTCGTTTTGAAAAAACCTAAACTTAGAACTTTATTGTCAATTTTTACGTGCAAAACTCTCGAGATGCCAGCCAAGTGTCTTGTAATTACGTTTCTGCATTATTTATTGCGGGTGTATTAAATAAGTGTTTATTAATAAATACTATGATATATATATCGAGATATATATTGATTATTCAACTTTACATATTAAAGTTTTCATCGTACTTTGAAATTATCATATCTAATTAATGTATTGCATACATTCATATATTTTTCATAATTCTATACTTTGTATAAATTTATTAATTATGGTGACCTTATATATATTCCTAGTTTGCCAGATTATCAAGGCGAAGCCTACCTCTACCCAAATAACTGTTCAGACCGTTCCGAAGATGACATGCTCCATGCTCCTACGCTATGCTCCTATTGCTCCTAACTTGAAATAATTCAACTTAATGATTATTTGCTGATAATGACTGAAACGAAAGATAAGGAAGAACCTATACCCACAAACAAGATATTGTTGCTCATGCTAGGTTTGCTCCTTGTGGATTGGTGGGCCAGGACACTGAATATTATAATGGAGGATTAAAGGAGGATGCATGAGTAGATTTGGTAAGGAAGAGGATAATGAGGATATGGAAGAAGAGGATGATGAGGAGATGGAAGATGAGGAAGAAGAAGAGATTGTTGCTGAAGACGAAGCTGAGATCATCTACCCCTATGATGAGGCAGACCTAAATAACCGGATACTCCTCCTGCTTTGGTTGACGAGTTTGAGTTTGCTCCTTCCGTCTATCACTGTGTTTGATGCTGAGGAATAGGCCAGTACCAACCTATCATCCATTTTTAGTTAAGCTTATGAGCTAGGCGAGAGTTCTTATGCTCGAGAGATCTTGAGGACATCATGGAGTATATTCCATTTGGTCTTGTGCCCTCTATATTGGTACTGCTATGAGGCGCATTAGGAAGCTGAATGAGCAAATGCGTAAGCGAGCTAAGGTTGATGAGAGGATTATGAAGAAGATCGATAAGAGTAACCTTCGCATCCGGATGGTTGGCTGTGATGCTATGAGTTTGGATGATGATGTCAGGGAATGTTAGGTTGATGTCTCCAAGGTGATTAGTATGATGGAGAGTATGAGTTTGGAGTTTGATCGGGTGCGAAAGGAGAGTCACCGAGTTTGGAATTGGTTGAGTGGGAGGCTAGAGTTTGAGAGCAATACCTCCTGAAGTTCTGACTTGGAGGAGGATTTGTTGAGACATCTACCCGTCTTTCCTTCGGTCAAGTTCCCGGTTGGGGGGTAAATAATCCCCCCTATCGTCAGGCTAGGAATGAATTGCCATGGCGGTTGATGATGTTGAGGTTGATGATTGTCGTGGTTGAAGTTGATATTTGATGATGATGTCGCTATCCCAAGTGACACACAATTTGCTGGACGCGGGATCTCCCTGTGAATCCTAGTAGTTTAGTTCCCATTTAGTAGTTCTTTATATTTGTTCAGGTGTTTCTAACAGGAACTTTAGGTTACTTGATCTAGTAACTAATTTTGGTGTGGGTGCATAATGACTATCGCTACTTGATCTTTATTTACTGTGTTAGTGGTTGCTTATATGATTGCCTAATTGTTCCACTTTGCTTGATTTTTGCTAATTATGATAATTTGATTATTCATTGCAAGTTTTAATTATTACCATCGGTATGATTTACTTAATCTCTCTTTTCTCGTGTTCGTCGTCGAATCATTGCCTCTAAGCAATGTCGCAAGCTTGCCATTGCCAAAATAGTTGCTGGATGAAGTAGCAAAGCTACTGGCGCCTGACCGTGCACTAGAAACACTATGGGTGCTAGAGACTTCTGGCAATGTTGGAGTTGCAGGAATTCAGGAGGTCACTGAAAGAGCACAAACCGCGTAAGGATTATACCTTTTCTAGTTTCATGGAAATGTGGTCCCACTCAATTCCGATGTGGTAAAGAAGGAGCTATGAAATTATACGTTTGGTTTGAAAGGATTAATGTACTTTGGGCATCAATATATGAGCTGAGAGAAACAACAGTATGTTTTGTTTGATGCTACCTTTCAAGGTAGAGCTTTAACCTGGTGGAACACCTAAGTTGCCACCCTCGGTTTAGTAGTGGCGAATGAGAAATCTTAGGATGATTTGAAAACGATGATGTTAGAAGAGTTATGTCCTGAAGAAGAAATATCAAGAATGGAGGATGGATTGAGGCATTTTGGGTTAACAGACAATGACATAACGCTCGCTATACAATCGGATTCAATGAAATGGGTCTTACTAGGTCACGATGTTGTTCCACACTACAAAGAAAATTGGTCAATATTCAAAGGTTGCCGTCATACATCAAGGTGAGACCATATTCCTATAAGCAACTACTTAACTGAAGCTATGAGCGAAGGCACTAGTATCAGGAGCATAAAATTCAGGGTTGATTAAAAAGAAGTGTGAGCAAAACAAGAGAAATAGCGAGGTGGAAAAATCAGGGAAATTCAAGGTAACCCGCAACAAAAAACGGGGAGGCTACCGTGACAACCGCCATCACAATCAAAACAATAATCAAAGAAATGGTGGTGCTAGGGCCATGACTCAAACTCAAAATGAAAATGTGGACCAAGGAGGGCGCGCCCCGAAGTGCAATAGGTGTAATATGTTTCATTTTGGAAATTGCCCAATGACTTGCCGTAACTATGGAAAAAGGGCTCATAAGGCAAAGAGCTGTCATAGAGAGGGTGTAGCCACTGGTGCTAATACTGAATCAATTAAAGTTGATTACAAGTGTGGGGACCCTAGTCACCTTTGACCTAATAGTGATTAGTGTCCCAAGAGGAAGTATAATTGTTGGTAGGAAAGCAAAGTGGCCATTGTTTATGCCATGAGAGTATGTCGAGCAAGCCCGGAAGCACACACCTGGAGACGGGTAAAGTCTGCTTAATAATCATTATTTTAGCATGTTGTTTGATTTGATTCAGGGTCGGACAAGAGTATCATAAATGCTAGTCTTACCATTTATTTGATATCGAACCGGAAAGAATAAGTACTAGTTATGAGGTTGAGTTAGCCGATGGGAGGATCGTTAGTACGAATACCTTATTAAATGGGTGCACTTTAAATCTAGTCAACCATCTATTTAAAATTGATCTAATGTCCATAGAACTTGGTACTTTTGATGTCATAATTGGCATGCATTGGTTAGTTGCACTTAATGCCGTCATCATTTGTGGTAAGAAGGAAGTACACATTCCGGTTAAAAATCAAACGTTAGTGGTCAAGGGTGATAGCAACTCTTCTCGATTAAAAGTGAATATCTTTGTATTAGGCAATAAAATACATCGAAAGAGGATGTCATCTATTCTTAGCTCACGTTCCAAGAAGGAGAAATCTAAGAAACTTATCGAAGATTGTACCAGGTAATTTGTGATTTTCCTGAAGTATTCCCTGATGATTGCCGTCTTCTCCGCCTCGACAGTTGAATTCAAAATTGATATCGTGTCGAGGGTTGCTCTATTAAACCGTGCACTTATCGACTGGCTCTGTTAGAAATGAGGGGGAATTGTCTTAAACAATTGAAAGAATTGTTAGAGAAAGGATTCATTCGCCCGAGCTCGTCACCCTGGGGGAGCCTCGGATATTCTTAAAGAAAAGAAGGCGTTATTTCATATGTGTTATCATATTTACCGCGTAACTGAACAAGCTGACGGTCTAAAAACCGCATCTCTCTCGAGAATTGACGATTTATTTCGTATCAACTTCAAGGTTCAAGTGTATTTCAAAATTGATCTACTTTCGTAGGATCCATCAAACTCCTGGTTCTTGAGAAAAGGATATCCCCATCACCGCTTTTCGAACCAGATATGGTCACTATGAATTATAAGTAATGCCGTTTGGTCTAACCAATGCACTGGCGGTGTTCATGAATTTAATGAATCGTGTCTGTAAGTCATATCTTGATAAATTCTTAATCGTATTCATCGACGATATTCTCATCTACTCTAAGAGTAAGGAAGAACATAGTAACCATCTAAAGATCATTTTGGACCTGCTCAAGAAAGAGAAATTGTATGCCAAATTCTCGAAATGTGATTTCTGGTTAGAGTCCATCTAATTTCTTGGCCACATTATCAATAGTGAAGGCGTTGATCCCGCAAAAATTAAAGCTTATAAAAAGTGGCCTGCCCTAACGTCACCAACCAAAGTGAGGAAATTTATGGGATTAGCCGGTTATTATAGAATATTCATCCAAGGATTTTCTTTGATCGCCAAGCCGCTTACCAAACTTACTCAAGAATAAGAAATTTGAGTGGGGTGTGGATGAGGATGAAGCATTCCAAAAGCTTAAACAAGACCTATGTACTGCTGCAATTCTAGCTTTGCCCGAAGGTCCTGATGATTTCATTGTTTATTATGGAGCATCGCTCAAGGGTTATGGTGCGGTATTAATGCAATGAGATAAGATGATTTCCTATGCTTCCCGAAAATTAAAGACTTATGAAGAAAACTACACTACTCATGATCTTGAATTGGGTGCAGTGGTTTTTGCTCTTAGACTCTGGAGACATTACCTCTATGGTACAAAATGTGTTGTGTACACCGATCACAAGAGTGTACAATATATTTTGGATCAAAAAGCTCTAAATATGAGGTAACGGCGATGGATCGAACTATTAAGTGATTATGATTATGAAATTCGTTACCATCCTAGCAAGGCCAAATGTCGGTAGCCGATGCTTCAGCAGGAAAGTTCAAGATAAGCGCTTGAGGGTTCGATCTTTGGTGATGTCTACATGCACCGACCTGTTCGAAAGAATAATCAAGGCCCAATTAGAAGCTGTGAAACAAGAAAATGTCAAAGCATAAAATCTGGGCCGATTATTAAAGCCTATCTTTGGATCCATCTCCATGGGATTTGTATTTTAAAAATATGTGTGGTTACATTGTTTGGCGGACTAAGGGACTTAATTATGCACGAATATCATAAGTCAAAATATTCTATTCATCCGGGTTCAGACAAAATGTACCAAGACATGAAGAAGCTATATTGGTGGCCAAATATGAAAGTCGACATTGCCACATATGTTAGTAAATGCCTAACATGTGCTAAGGTCAAAGCCGAGTATCAACGACCGTCAGGACTCCTCCAGCAAGCTAAAATTCCTGAATGGAAGTGGGAACATATTCCTATGGATTTTGTTATGGGTCTTCCGAGAACGCCTAGTGGTTACGATTCTATTTGGGTAATTGTCGATCAGTTGACTAAATCGGCTCATTTATTCCAATAACGAAAAGCGATAGTATGGAAAAACCTCACCCTGGGCTGTATCGAAGGATATTGTTGTAGGGCTTGGTGTACCGTTGTCGATTTTTCGGCCGCGGATAACCGTATTTGTTCTAAACAACTTATAGTGTAGATGTGGTATGCTAGTCCATCAAAATAGTCTGATATGAGCTCCTATGCACTCTTCACTCGTATCTCAACTTCCCTGGTTACCTGCCGCGAGGAAAAGAAATGCGGCTGAGCTAGAAAGCTCAGTGAACAGATATAAAAAAACATATACATCAAGTATGCATAAGTAAACGAAATAGAATCACCATAACCTGGATAACAAAGATCTAATATCATAAGAGCTGAATGAAATAAGTATCCAACCGAAATAGGTGGCCAAACGAAATAGGTAACCAAACAAAATAGATAGCCAAGTGGAACATATAGCCAAGCGAAACAGATAGCCAAACAAATTAGATCGCCAAACGAAACAGATAGCCAAACAAAACAGATAGCCAAACGAAACAGATAGCCAAACGAAACAGATAGCCAAACGAAACAAATAGCCAAACGAAACAGATAGAAATGCCCCACGAGCTCGAAACAAAAGTCCAAAGCATGCCACATGCTTAGACTAAATAATCCAACATACATCGTAAGATATCATATCATATCAAATTATACATAGGAGCTGCAGACTCCAGATGTACCCTACAAAATGTGAAATGAGGTGTTGGCACCACACTGATCCATTCACCAAAACGAAACTAAACGAAGTACCTAGGATGCATCCATACGCTCCCTACAAATCAAATCATATATGGCCAAGTGCAGAATATAGCTCACAAAACAAAAAGGAATGCCATGGACTGATCACACCGCCACAGATAGTGTCATGCCATTGGTGCCTCAATGACGCGACCATGGTACCTCCATGGCTTGTTAGCTCGGGCATCAGAATGGAACAAAGGGTTCATATAGCATATCATAACGAAACATATTATGTCTAAAGAAGATCATGTCTAAACAAAACGGATAAGTTCATATCATGGCAATATCAATGAAGCATGTATCAAACGAATTCAAAGAGCTAAACGAAGTTATCAAATAAAGTTGAAACAAATAACGAATCATAGGATAGGAAACATAAATAAGGATTTCAGCGAGGCAAATAGATACGGAGCAAAAGTCATGAGAATCCTAAAAAGAAAGGATAGAATATCTGTACAAATAACGGAACGAACGAAGCAACGCATAAATCCTAATAATAGTAAAGAGGAGTAGGCATTAAGAATATCCATACTTATGTTTAATGAGAGAGTAGATATATCCGTACTAAAAATCAACGCAAACGGAAGAACCATTAATCATAACAATAGTAAAGAGAAGAGGTAAAGAATATCCATACCTTAGCCAATCTTGAAGCCTTAATGTAAAACTCAACTTATTTTCACGGCGTACGATCTATACATATTAACCAACTACTAATTAATACTAAGTAGCTTATTAATAATTGTCTTGAACTTTGTAGACATACTTATTGTTACTGATTTGACCAAAATATGTAGTACGAATAAATTTACTCCATCCATGCAAGGTTTCATCTATATGTTGGTATTCATGCATACACATGTAGGTATGGTTTTATTCTTACTTATACCTAGTCCTCTTTCTTTCTTTAAATCTGTAACTAATGACTAACCATTTATGTTTATAATAACTAAAACATGAGTTTTCAAAAATAACTTACAGAACTGTTTAGCAAATTTTAAGGCCATGCAATACGTAGTTTACTATTCGGTGGTGACTTTTAATTTATAACTTATATAGTAGGATGATTTTAGCATGGAATCAAGAATGAACAAATGTAAACTCATGCGTAACATCTGATCCTTATGCAAATACGATACAAGAATTACCTCTGAGCCGAACGAGACCCAATTCAAGAGAGAAAATGAAAAGAGCATTAACAGTGAATCAAACTCGAACACATATGGACATGAACATCATCATCATTATCATCATCATCATCGAACCCAAGAACCCACGTGTATATGAACAAATGAACAAAACTTATGTCGTATTACGAACGACAACCCACGAGCAAACAAACTAGAACCTTTTAACCCAAACACGAGCCGGTCGAATTAAATTCGAAAAGGAACACAACTAAAAGCCTTGTGTGATCATATGACGACATTGCTTTAGTAATATTATTTTGAAAGTGACTAGTTGGGATAAATTTAGGAGATGTGTATTAGAAATATGACGTAACATATATGTGTAAATGAGCCAGAGATAATAGGTGATTAAATAAGCTAATCATGGCTAAACTTTCGGTGGAATTTGATTGCTCCATTTGACCACTTATACGATTAAAACGGAAGCCTTTATTAGCTGATACTAGTATTTAATTTTCCATACATAAACTTTCATTTATGGTATATGATATCTTTAGCTTTATTGATACAATGTCAACTATGTTTATGTCTTTATTTACTTATAACTGATCATCATAATTATAAGGGAACTTAATCACAAACACTTGAATATGACGTTATGAGTGCAAGTCATATTGACTATTTCTCAAATATATACTCGTAAAACGGTTTGTACTTACTTTTTGTTGACCTTCATAACCGACTAGCAAAATAAAATGCCTTTATAAAATAATTAATACTTGATCAAAAATTAAGTTTGCTAAGTGACTTAATTATATCTTTTATGATACCATTTAATTTCCTTTGTAACAGTTATCAAATTCAAAAACTCTATTTACTATAATTAGTTATTAAAAATGTCAGACATAACATACTTGTTAATAATTTGGTATTAAAATGTCAAACATAACATATATGTTAATTATTCATTTGTATCAATTAAAATACTTACTAAGAATACTAATATTATGCCTAAATTATTTTAGGGGTATTATATATCTACCACACTTAAAAAAATGATTTGGCCTCAAAATTTAGATCGAATTCTCAAATAGTACGTAACAACTAACGAAAAGACGTGAGCAGTACGTTATGACTCAGTTTTTTTTAAACGGGTATGTATATATTACTAAAATATTTAAATTTCTTGGGTGTTATAGTCCCAATGTACGGACCTATTGTGTCGAGATTTTTAGTAGGTATATGACGTAATACCTAACCTTGGGGGCAAATGATGAATATTATTGGTATATGATTATGATTATCTTTATTATGCGAAATGAGATCGGTGGCACGAGCTCAATGCAATTGTTGGTTAATAGATTATCTGGCCTACAAGTCTATATGATGCTTATGAATATTATAATGCTTGTGTTCAACTTTTTTATCACTTATAAAACCTATGAATTCACTCAACGTTTCGTTGACTTTTTAGCATGTTTTATCCCAGGTAATCAAGGATAAAGGCTTGGAGGCTCAAGAGAAGGATTTGTGCTAAACTTTTGTGCATTATTTTAAAATCCATTCCTTAAATGAAAACTTGTTTTAGTTTGTTTATGTCAAACTTGTGCAATATTATGGTAACAATGCTTTAGGACTACGCTTTTGAACTCTGAAACCAAGGAATGGAAATGTTTGCTTGTTTTTAAAACGTCTCTTCGAGTCGTTCTTTACATCTTGTGACTATTGTACTTTTACTTAACACCCAAATAGTTGGTTCCGCTGCGAGTAAATTTAAGGGTGTTAAAATAAACATGCTAAAAAGATCAACACAATGGTTGAGTAAAATTCATAGGTTTATGGTAAACAGTTTGAATACAAGTTTAATAGTGGGTTACGTTGTTATACACCCATAAGTTTAATAATTGCAATGAGTACAATTATTATAGAAAACAGTATTATTGCCCTAAGCTCATGACATCGAGACCTTGAGATAATCAATAATCACAAGAAGTTGCCCCAACGGGTGCCTTTACCAAACACCAGCATAGTGATTCAAATGAAGTGCATTTGGTTACCAGAAAGTATAGTGTAAAACCCCGTATTTAAGGTCACTACTAATTTTCAACTTATATTTAATTTTCTAAATTTCTAAAATTTTACTTTTCACTACTTCGTCGTTTTATATAAAAATCGTTAATTTTAAGTAAAAAGTGCTATGATTTAAAAATTTATCCGTTTTTAACAATCGAGAAACCAATGACTCCGTATTCGGGCCTTAAGTGCCAAATTATTTTTATTTTTGTATTTTTTGCTTTCCTCGTGTTTTAAATTGCACCTAGACGAAAATCGCGTTTTAGGAAAAAGTATCGGGCTAAGAAAGGTTTTAGGGCCCGAGATTTATGGGTATTAGTAGTTTAAGTAACAATGGGTCAAAACCCACTCTCCTTCCCCCTCTCTTTTTGCGTCGGCCTAACAAAAATCGACACATCCATTTTTTTTAGCAACTACTAATTATCCTTATATAAAGTCATTCCCATTATTTAAAAAACACACAGTTAGATTACAAAAAAAATCACCCGTATTCCTTTTCTTCCTATTCCTTTTCTTCATGGCCGAGCCCTTACTTGGTGGAATTCTCAAGTCGCTACTTTAGGACGTGAGGTGGCAAATGAAAGACCATGGACTGAAGTGAAACAGATGATGATCGATGAGTTTTGTCCAATTGAAGAAGTTCAGAGGTTGGAGGATGAACTGAGACATTTAAAATTACGGGATATGAATATAGCTGCATACACAGAAAGGTTTAATGAATTGGCTCTATTGTGTCCTGATGTTGTTCCTAATGAGAAAAAGAAAGTTGAATTGTACATCAAGGGGTTGCTTGAGATCATTAAAGGTGAAACAACTTCATCTAGACCTTCTACGCTCAATGAGGCTGTGCGTATGGCACACGCCCTAATGGAGCAAAAAATTCAAGCAAAGAATGAAAGAATTGCTGAAAGCATCAAAAGGAAGTGGGAAAACAATAATCATGGTGGAAGCAACAACCGCAACAACAATGATAACAGCAACAACAACAACCACAACAACCGTGGCAATTATCATGGTAATAATCACCACAATTAGTACAATCAAAGAAGGCAAGATGGTGCAAAGGCAATGACTGTTGCCCAAAATAATGTTGCTAATCAAGGGGGGCCAGCCCCAAAGTGTAATCGTTGTGGTTTGTGTCATTTTGGGAATTATCCGACGAAGTGCAATAAGATGGGCCATAAGGCAAAGGATTGTAGAATGAAAGGTGGGGCTACCGGGGTGAATACTCTACCTATTCGGGCCTGCTACGAGTACGGAGATAGGAATCATGACCGAAGTTGATGCCCTAATCTAGCTGATCGAAGAGGTAGAAATGCAACTGGCCATGCTTATGCACTTAGAGATGTTGAGTAAGGCCAAGGACTGAATGTTGTCACCGGTACGTTCTTACTCAACAATTGCTATGCTAGAGTATTGTTTGATTCTGGTTCAAACAAGAGATTCGTTAATTATGAATTTAGTCAATTAATTGATATTAAATCGGTGAGATTAAATATAAGTTATGAAGTGGAATTGGCCGATGGGAAATTAGTTAGTACAAATACCATTCTAACAGGTTGCACTCTGAATCTACTTAATAAATTGTTTGAAGTCGACCTTATGCCTATAGAACTCGGTTCTTTCGATGTGATTATTGGTATGGATTGGTTAGTCAAGCATGATGCTCTTATAGTTTGCGGAAAGAAAGAGGTTCACATACCGGTTAAGGGTAAGATGTTGGTAGTTAAGGGAAATTGTGATGAATCTCGATTGAAGGTGGTATCCTGTATTAAGGTAAGAAAATACATAAAAAGGGGATGCCATTTGTTTGTGGCCCATGTGACAGAGAAAGAGGCAAAAGAAAAACGTTTGGAGGACGTGCTTATAATTCGTAACTTCCCGAGGGTGTTTCTGATCATTTTACCAGACTAAGCCCGCACACCCATCGACATGTATAGAATTTAGAATCGAACTTGTGCCTGGAGCCGCACCTGTCGCACGCGCTCCTTATCATTTAGTGCCGTCTGAACTGAAGGAGTTGTCAGATCAACTAAAGGAGTTGTCGGAGAAAGGATTCATTCGACCGAGCTCGTCGCCTTGGGGAGCTCCGGTGTTGTTTGTTAAGAAGAAAGACGGATCCTTTCGTATGTGTATTGATTACCGTGAACTAAACAAGTTGACGGTTAAGAACCGATATCCGCTTTCGAGGATTGACGATCTATTTGATCAACTGCAAGGTTCGAGCGTGTACTCAAAGATTGATTTGCAGAGGGGTTATCATCAACTCCGCATTCGAGAAGAGGATATACCAATCACAGCCTTCCGAACTCGGTATGGTCATTTTGAGTTCCAAGTAATGCCATTCGGATTAACCAATGCCCCTGCGGTATTTATGGACTTAATGAATCGAGTGTGCAAGCCGTACCTCGATAAATTTGTGATTGTGTTCATCGACGACATACTCATCTATTCCAAGAGCAAAGAAGATCATGAAAAACATTTAAATATTATTTTGGGGTTGCTCAAGAAAGAAAAATTGTATGCTAAATTCTCACAGTGCGATTTCTGGCCCAATTCAGTGCAATTTCTCGGTTACGTGATCGATAATGAAGGAGTTTACGTTGATCCCTCCAAAATTGAAGACATCAAGAATTGGGCTGTGCCTACAACACCAACAGAAGTGAGACAATTTCTGGATGTTTATCTGGATATTATCGAAGATTCATCGAGGGGTTTTCTTTGATTGCCAAACCACTTACTAAACTAACCCAAAAGAACAAGAAGTATGAATGGGGTGAAGATGAAGAAGAAGCTTTTCTGATGTTAAAGCAGAAATTATGCAGTGCACCAATATTAGCATTACCCGAAGGATCAGAAGACTTTGTCGTATATTGCGATGCATCCATTAAAGGTTATGGAGAGGTGTTGATGCAAAGAGAGAAAGTGATTGCTTATGCCTCACGCCAATTGAAGAAGCATGAATAGAACTATACGACTTACGATTTAGAGTTGGGCGCCGTGGTTTTTGCCCTACGACTTTGGAGACATTACCTGTATGGAATGAAATGTGTTGTGCACACAGACCACAAAAGTCTTCAATACATTTTGGACCAGAAGGAACTTAATATGAGGAAATGCCGATGGATTGAACTATTAAGCGATTATGATTATGAAATCCGTTATCATCCTAGTAAGGCTAATGTAGTAGCGGATGCTCTTAATCGAAAGGAGAGAGAGAAACAGATAAGGGTTAGAGCTCTGGTTATGATAGTTTACCCTGGCTTGTCTGAGAGAATACTTAAGGCTCAAACAGAAGTAATGAAGGAAGAAAGAGTGAAGGTAGAGAATCTGGGAAGGTTGATTAGGCCAATTTTCGAAATTCGCTCCAACAGAATTCGATACTTTGATAAACGAATATGGTTGTCGTTGTTTGGTGGATTACGGGATCTAATTATGCACGAGTCACATAAATCAAAGTATTCAATTCATCTTGGTTTCGATAAGATGTATCAAGATTTGAAGAAGCTCTATTGGTGGCCGAATATGAAGGCTGGTATTGCCACCTATGTTAGTAAGTGCCTGACTGGCGCCAAGGTAAAGGCTGAACACCAGAATCCGTCAGGTTTACTCCAACAACCAGAAATCCCCGAATGGAAATAGGAAAAGATAACTATGGATTTCGTTTTCGGTCTCCCAAGGACCCCAAATGGTTATGACATGATCTGGGTTATTGTCGATCGGTTAACTAAGTCGGCTCACTTCCCACCGATGAAGAAGACTAATACTATGGAGAAATTAACTCAGCAGTATTTGAAGGAAATTGTTTGTAGACACGGGGTGCCTGTTTCAATCATATCGGACAGAGATAGCCAATTTGCATTTGGATTCTGGAGATCACTTCAGAAGGCCTTGGGAACCAATGTGAACATGAGCACTGCTTATCACCCGGAGACAGATGGGCAGAGTGAGAGAACAATTCAGACCTTGGAGGATATGTTGCGGGCATGTGTAATTGATTTTGGGAAGAGATGGGATCAACATTTACCTCTAGTTGAGTTTTCTTATAATAACAGTTATCATGCGAGCATTAAGGCCGCACCTTTCGAAGCACTTTACGGACGGAAGTGTAGATCGCCTATTTGTTGGAGTGAAGTTGGAGATAGCCAACTCACGGGGCCTGAGCTAGTTCGAGAGACGACGAAAAAGATTGTACAAATCAAAAATCGCTTACTGACCGCTTGTAGTTGTCAAAAGAGTTATGCGGATGTGAAGCATAAACCGATGGAGTTTAGTGTGGGGGACATGGTCATGTTAAAGGTGTCGCCTTGGAAGGGCGTGATTCGATTTGGTAAAAGAGGAAAGTTGAGTCCACGGTACATTGGGCCATTCAAGATAATCGAGAGAATTGGTCTTGTGGCGTACAAGTTAGAGTTACCTGAGAAACTCCGTGGGATTCATAATACGTTCCATGTCTCTAATCTCAAAAGGTGTTTGGCGGATGAGAATTTGATTATCCCGCTTGAAGAAATTCAGCTCGATGACAAGCTGCACTTTATAGAAGAACCGGTTGAAATTATGGATCGTGAAGTAAAATAACTCAAGCAAAGCCGTATTCCCATCATTAAAGTTCGTTGGAACTCGCGGCGAGGTCCGGAGTTCACGTGGGAACGAGAAGATTTCTTCAAAAATAAGTACCCGCACCTTTTCTTGAACAAGAAGAAGACGAGTATGAGGAATCGAGCACCGGGACGACGCTCCCGTAAGGAGGGGAGGATGTAAAACCCCGTATTTAAGGTCACTACTTAATCTGAATTTATAATTAATTTTAAATTTTAAATAATTCATTTTTTTTTTTACCCCCAATAACCTTATAAATATAAATATATAATTTTTTTTTTTTTTTTCTTTTTATTTTTTCTATTTTTTTTTTTCTCTCAACACACCCCCTTTTATCCTTAATCGATTTTTATTAAAATCGTCAATTTTAAAACCCTCGCGAATCCTACAATTTAATTTATCCATTATATAACCGAGAAATCAACGACTTCATATTCCGACATTGAGTGCCTAATTATTTTGTTTTTATAATATTTGTCTTTCTTGAGTTTTAAATTGCACCTGAGACGAAAATCACGATTTAGGAAAAAGTATCGGACTAGGAAAGGTTAATAGGTATTATTTGATTAGGCAAGAATGGGCCAAAGCCCACTCTCTCCCCCTCTCTTTTTCGTCGACCGACCTCAACCCAAACACGCTCTTTTTTTGAAACTCTAAGATCCCTTACTATATATATAATCATATATATATATATACATATATATTGACAATTATATAATATAATATATTTATATAACATATATATATATACTTATATTGATATACATATATCATATATACATTATTATATATATTTATAATATATATATATATTTATCCGTATTATTAAAAAATACACAAGTTAAATAAGTGAGAAACCATCGGTCTCCTCCTTCCATCCCCTGTGTTCGGACATAGTCACCCAAAAAATACCACAGTCATCTTCAAAATCTTTCTTCAAATCCCTTTCTTATTATTCCAAAAACCTATATAAATTTTTTCTAATCATCTCCCAACAACAAAAAAAAACAAAAAAAAAAAAATCAAACATGCATGTGTTTTGAGAGATCTTGATTTTGAAGATCTTTTGAGTTTTTTTGGGGTTTTAATTGATTAAAGGCTACAAGAGTTATAAGGGTTAAATTAGAAGTGGTTTGAAGTTAAGAAATTAGGTTCTTAGAGTATGTTTACCTATATGAGGGTTTCGGCTTGAATAAGAAGAAGTGTAATGACTATGGGATAGATTTCATGGAAGTATTTTGGCCTTGTGATGGCTCAATTGAGGATTTGGATGTGTTATTGATTGATTTAGAGGTGGATTTTACGGACTCTTTTAGGACAGCAGGTAAACGAAGCTTGTTCTCCAAATTTTTGGTCTATAGCTACTGAGAAAATTACATATTTGGATAGAGGAAATATTAAGATTCATTGTGCGAGCTGGATACTCTTGTATCAATTTCATATATGAAAGTTATGGTTAATTTACGATTGCGGACATATTCTGAACCACCTGTTAGAAAATGTAAATTGCTCCATGTTAATATACAGTAGGTTAAGATTATAAAGCTTGGTTGGATACTAGATATCATAATCTAACTCCTCCAATTGTAATAAACCCCATTGCTATTTTAGATTAGGAGTTATGACTACAACGGAAAAAGTAAGAAATTCAATTAATAATCTGTTTTGACCTTCAATTAGTAAAAGTTTATTTCCCGTTGATTGGTAAATGAGTTGAATGATTGGCTTAATGTTTTGAAAACTATATTCATGTGGTTTTCCAGGGGTGAAATTCTCACCTTCATATCTTTTATGGAATACGAGATATGGTCCGGTGAATGTGACTAAATTTTGTAAAGAAAGTTTTCTGTTTTGAGTTAGCGTTAGTAATTTGACATTTTCTAAAAATTGGTAAACAATTAGAATGTGAGGCTTGATGTTCTAGAAAGTAGACTTCAAGGCCTTTCCAAGGGTGAAATCCCCATGGCTATATCTTTTATGGTTTAGGAATTATGCTCTCATGAAAAGGGCTAAACTCAAAAAATTAGCTTTTACGTCTAGGATTGGAAAAATGAAAAGTATGACCATGTATGATTGAGATAGGAATTAGGGGGTGAGACTTAGTAGATGTTTATTTTGACATGACCACAAGTTAGACATCATTAGACTTTATAAAAACACTTTGGTTTAGTCTTGGTGCAATATTGTTCATGTTTCGGATTCTTTAATTAGTATTGTATAACTATTCTATTATAATGATATCATATATCATTCTAAATCGCTACTTGATTTATAGGTCTCGGATAATCTTTGGAGTCATCTTCTCATACTTGGTTTCTCATTCGATCATCTACATACGGTGAGTTCATAGCCTCGCCTTTACTACTTTACTTGTTTTCTCAAAACCCGCGAGGGAGATACATGCTTGCTTTTATAAAATTGAACACAAATGGTTTTCAGTATGCTGGACCCGAATTGTATGCTTAATGCTTGAGTACCTATTGCTAAAGACCCTAATATCGTGAACCGTTAACTACCTGTGATGGGTAGACGCTATGGTAATAAATAGGCCTATGGGGTGACTCCCCGTCCGGGGTATGAATCCTTTTGGAACACCCACTTGCAACGGATATATTATCTGAGAAGTTATAGGTATATGGCAATAATACCTAATCTTTTGGGGCAAACTACATTTGTATCTCGTCAAAGGGATCGGTTGTCACGAGCTCAATGCATATATATAAAACTTGTTTGATCCAATCGGGAAAACTTATGGATCAAACAAGATATATATATATATATATATATATATATATATAACTTGTTTGATCCACAAGTTTTCCCGATGATTTAATATTTGTGTTCTAAATCTTAATGTTTAATTAAACCTATGAATTTCACTCAACGTTTGTTGACTTTTTAGCATGTTTATCTCAGGTAATCAAAGCTAAGGACTTAGAGCTTGGGACGAGGAGGAAGTTGCGCTTAAGAATGACTTTTGTTAAAACACTTGATTTCCATTCCTCAAAAACAATGTTCTTATATTTTGTTGAACACTTGTGACATGTTTTTTTTATATTGGGACAACATTTGCACTTTGATCTTTCTTTTGGAATGGAACGTGTTTGATAACGGCTCTTTTTGAGTCGTTCTATATAATATATGACTGTTGTACTTATTATTAACACCCCATTGTTGGACCCGAATCTTGTTGTTAATTTGGGGGTGTTAAAGATTGGTATCAAGAGCCATAAGTTATAGAGAACTAGGTCATTTAAAAAAAAACCTAAACTATAACTTTACTTTTCTAATTTTCGCGCGCAAAATACTCCTCATGGTTCCTACTCAAGTCATCTAAGTGATTATTATTTTAGTATTCCTTCTTCATGAATACATTATTGCTTAGTATTTATTAAATAAATACTATAATTTATATCGAGATATACTTCGATAATTAAACTTTATATCAAAGTTTTATTACATATCTAAATAAATCATTATTAAATTATTTACATGTTTAAATAAATCAATATTAATTTATCATATTCATTGCAATGCATTGCATTCAATCATTCGTATGTTGCATATATTTTATCTATATTGTGACCTTATACGTATTTATTTGCCATGATGACAGATTATCATGGCAAACTTACCTCCTCCTAATCATGATGCAAATTTGCCCAAAGATGAGCCGGTCCAACCAGAACCTGCTCTAATTATCCTTTATCATATACCCGCTCAACCCGAGGGGTATGTTAATGATGAAGAAGAACCTATTTTGGAACAAGCTCCTGCTGCTCTTGTCTGGTTTGCTCCTTAATGGATTGGTGGGCAAATCCCGAATAACAATAATGGATGGTTAGAAGAAGATGATGAAGAGGATCCTGAATAAGATGATGATGAGGATCCAGATAAAGATGAGGTAGGTAATGGTGAGGAAGAAGAGATGGAGATTGACGATGAAATGGACAATCCCGAAGTTATTGACCCAGATGTGCCACCACCACCTGTTTTTCAGTTTGGTTATAACTTTTATGTGGGAGAAAGTTCATCTACTCGAGCTCTACTTGATGGTAATTATGCGATGTTTGCACCTAGTCCTAAGCCTAGTGATTTGATGATTATTCATAGTAGAACGACTAAGCTAGAGAAGCAAATGTTTGAGAGGTACAACACCAAGATCAAAATAAAGAAGAAGTTCAATGAAGATGACCTTCGCATGAACCGCCATGAGCTCGATGTTACAATTAAATATTCTAAGATGAAGAGGTTGGTGGAGGGTTTGAGCAAGCAAATCGATAAACTTAAGTTGCAATGTAGCCGGGCTGAACGATTGAGCCAATAGGAGGCTTGGGTTAGGCCGTGTATACCCGAGAGGTTACAATTTCAAGAGGAACCTCCTATTCTCTCAGCTTTTGCACCACGTGCGGATGATCTGTATGTTATGGCTAGAGATGCTGCTATCGCCGCCCAAGAGGAGGATGATTTTGATGTTGCTGCTGCCAAGGACCCACAACCCTTAGAGTCCTGTGGATCTCCACATGACCAATAGTTGTTCAGTTTCATTTGTAGTACTTTATTTTGTTGAAGTAATCACTAACCGACATGTCAGTTAGTAGATTTGGTATACATGCTTATGATGACATGAGTCATATTTTGGTGAACAATGCAATCATGTACTAACTCTTGTGATGAACGACAAATGACTACTTTTGATCTTTACTTGCTGTGTTGTGATTTCTTTTCTCTTGTATGATGTTGTGCATTGAATTCATGTTGTGATTAGACTATTTGTACACATTATAGCCATATAATTATATGAGTACTCACCATGATTTCCTTAATGTCGTGACAGAACCATGCCTCCAAGAAGAAGATCCCGAACCAACCCTCAACCTACTTTGACTTAAGAGGTCGCCGATCAACTAGTGCGGGAAGGAATTAAAGCGGCTATTAGAGCTGAACAAGAAAGAGTGAGAATAGAAACAACCAGAGCTGGAGTTCCTGCTGGAGGCCCTGCGACTGCGCCAGTGGCTCGAGAATGTACATTCGTTGGATTTATGAAATATGGTCCCACGAAATTTCATGGGACTGAAGTTGTTGTCGGACTTTGTCAATGGTTCGAAAAGATGGAGAATACTTTTGAGACAAGTGAGTTTGCTGAAGGAAGAAAGGTGAAGTTTTCCACTGCTACATTTCATGGCCGAGCCCTTACTTGGTGGAATTCTCAAGTCGCTAATTTAGGATGTGAGGTGGCAAATGAAAGACCATGGACTGAAGTGAAACAAATGATGATCAATGAGTTTTGTCCAATTGAAGAAGTTCAGAGGTTGGAGGATGAACTGAGACATTTAAAATTAAGGGATATGAATATACCCGCATACACAGAAAGGTTTAATGAATTGGCTCTACTGTGTCCTGATGTTGTTCCCAATGAGAAAAAGAAAGTTGAATTGTACATCAAGGGGTTGCCTGAGATCATTAAAGGTGAAACAACTTCATCTAGACCTGCTATGCTCAATGAGGCTGTGCGTATAGCACACACCCTAATGGAGCAGAAAATTCAAGCAAAGAATGAAAGAATTGCTGAAAGCATCAAAAGGAAGTGGGAAAACAATAATCAAGGTGGAAGCAACAACCGCAACAACAATGATAACCGCAACAACAACCACATCAACCATGGCAATTATCATGGTAATAATTGCCACAATTAGTACAATCAAAGAAGGCAAGATGGTGCAAGGGCAATGACTGCTGCCTAGAATAATGTTGCTAATCAAAGGGGGCCAGCCCCAAAGTGTCATTTTGGGAATTATCTGACGAAGTGCACCAAGTGCAATAAGATGGGCCATAAGGCAAAGGATTGTGGAATGAAAGGTGGGGCTACCGGGGTGAATACTCTACCTATTTGGGCCTGCTACGAGTGCGGAGATAAGAATCATGACCGAAGTCAATGCACTAATCTAGCTGATCAAAGAGGTGGAAATGCAACTGGCCATGCTTATACACTTAGAGATATGGAGCAAGGTCAAGGACCGAATGTTATCACCGGTACGTTCTTACTCAACAATCGCTATGCTAGAGTATTGTTTGATTCTGGTTCAGACAAGAGTTTCGTTAATTGTGAATTTAGTTAATTAATTGATATTAAACCGGTGAGATTAAATATAAGTTATGAAGTGGAATTGGCCGATGGGAAATTAGTTAGTACAAATACCATTCTAAGAGGTTGCACTCTGAATCTACTTAATCAATTGTTTGAAGTCGACCTTATGCCTATAGAACTCGGTACTTTCGATGTGATTATTGGTATGGATTGGTTAGTCAAGCATGATGCTCTTATAGTTTGCGGAAAGAAAGAGGTTCACATACCGGTTAAGGGTAAGATGTTGGTAGTTAAGGGAAATTGTGACGAATCTCGATTGAAGGTGGTATCCTGTATTAAGGCAAGAAAATACATAAAAAGGGGATGCCATTTTTTTGTGGAGGACGTGCCTATAATTCGCAAATTTCCCGAGGTGTTTCCTAATGATTTACCAGGACTCTCGCCACCTCAACAAGTAGAATTTAGAATCAAACTTATGCCTGGAGCCGCACCTGTCGCACGCGCTCCTTATCGTTTAGTGTCGTCTGAACTGAAGGAGTTGTCAGATCAACTAAAGGAGTTGTTGGAGAAAGGATTCATTCGACCGAGCTCGTCACCTTGGGGAGCTCCGATGTTGTTTGTTAAGAAGAAAGACGGATCCTTTCATATGTGTATTGATTACCGCGAACTAAACAAGTTGACGGTCAATAACCAATATCCACTTCCGAGGATTGATGATCTATTTGATTAACTGCAAGGTTCGAGCGTGTACTCAAAGATTGATTTACGGTTGGGTTATCATCAACTCTGCATTCGAGAAGAGGATATACCAATCACAGCCTTCCAAACTCGATATGGTCATTTTGAGTTCCAAGTAATGTCGTTCGGATTAACCAATGTCCCTGTGGTATTTATGGACTTAATGAATCGAGTTGCAAGCCGTACCTTGATAAATTTGTGATTGTGTTCATCGACGACATACTCATCTATTCCAAGAGTAAAGAAGACCATGAAGAACATTTAAATATTATTTTGGTGTTGCTCAAGAAAGAGAAATTGTATGCTAAATTCTCAAAGTGCGATTTCTGGCTCAATTCAGTGCAATTTCTCAGTCACGTGATCTATAATGAAGGAGTTCACGTTGATCCCTCCAAAATTGAAGCCATAAAGAATTGGGCTGTGCCTACAACACCAACAGAAGTGAGACAATTTATGGGTTTAGCTGGATATTATCGAATATTCATCGAGGGGTTTTCTTTGATTGCCAAACCACTTACTAAACTTACCCAAAAGAACAAGAAGTATGAATGGGGTGAAGATGAAGAAGAATCTTTTCAGATGTTGAAGCAGAAATTATGCAGTGCGCCAATATTAGCATTACCCAAAGGATCGGAAGACTTTGTCGTATATTATGGAGAGGTGTTGATGCAAAGAGAGAAAGTGATTGCTTATGCCTCACGTCAATTGAAGAAGCATGAATAGAACTATACGACTTACGATTTAGAGTTGGGCGCCATGATTTTTGACCTACGACTTTGGAGACATTACTTGTATGGAACGAAATGTGTTGTGTACACAGACCATAAAAGTCTTCAATACATTTTGGACCAGAAGGAACTTAATATGAGGAAACGCTGATGGATTGAACTATTAAGCGATTATGATTGTGAAATCCGCTATCATCCCGGTAAGGCTAATGTAGTAGCGGATGCTCTTAGTTGAAAGGAGTGAGAGAAACTGATAAGGGTTAGAGCTCTGGTTATGACAGTTTACCCTGACTTGTCTGAGAGAATACTTAAGGCTCAAACAGAAGCAATGAAGGAAGAAAGAGTGAAGGCAGAGAATCTGGGAAGGTTGATTAGGCCAATATTTGAAATTTACTCCAACGGAATTCGATACTTTGACAAACGAATATGGTTGTCGTTGTTTGGTGGATTATGGGATCTAATTATGCACGAGTCGCATAAATTAAAGTATTCGATTCATCCTGGTTCTGATAAGATGTATCAAGATTTGAAGAAGCTCTATTGGTGGCCGAATATGAAGGCTGATATTGCCACCTATGTTAGTAAGTGCCTGACTGGCGCCAAGGTGAAGGCTGAACATCAGAATCTGTCAGGTTTACTCCAACAACCAGAAATCCCCGAATGGAAATGCGAAAAGATAACTATGGATTTCGTTTATGGTCTCCCAAGGACCCCAAGTGGTTATGACACGATCTGGGTTATTGTCGATCGGTTAACTAAGTCGGCTTACTTCCTGCCGATGAAGAAGACTGATAGTATGGAGAAATTAACTCAGCAGTATTTAAAGAAAATTATTTGTAGACACGGGGTGCCTGTATCAATCATATCGGACAGAGATAACCGATTTGCATCTGGATTCTGGAGATCACTTCAGAAGGCCTTGGGAACCGATGTGAACATAAGCATTGCTTATCACCCGAAGACAGATGGGCAGAGTGAGAGAACAATTCAGACCTTAGAGGATATGTTGCGGGCATGTGTAATTGATTTTGGGAAGAGATGGGATCAACATTTACCTCTAGTTGAGTTTTCTTATAATAACAGTTATCATGCGAGCATTAAGGCCTCACCTTTCGAAGCACTTTACGAACGGAAGTGTAGATCACCTATTTGTTGGAGTGAAGTTAGAGATAGCCAAGTCACGGGGCCTGAGCTAGTTCGAGAGACGACGAAAAAGATTGTACAAATCAAAAACCGCTTATTGACCGTTCATATTCGTCAAAAGAGTTATGCGGATGTGAGGCGTAAACTGATGTAGTTTAGTGTGAGGGACATGGTCATGTTAAAGGTGTCGCCTTGGAAGGGCGTGATTCGATTTGGTAAAAGAGGAAAGTTGAGTCCACGGTACATTGGGCCATTCATGAGAAACTCTGTGGGATCCATAATACGTTTCATGTCTCTAATCTCAAGAGGTGTTTGGCGAATGAGAATTTGATTATCCCGCTTGAAGAAATTCAGTTCGATGACAAGCTGCACTTTATAGAAGAACCGGTTGAAATTATGGATCGCGAAGTAAAGCAACTCAAGCAAAGCCGTATTCCCATCATTAAAGTTCGTTGGAACTCGCGACGAGGTCCGGAGTTCACATGGGAGCGAGAAGATTTCTTCTCAAATAAGTACCCGCACCTTTTCTTGAACAAGACGAGGACGAGCATGAGAAATCGAGCACCGGGACGGCGCTCCCGTAAGGAGGGGAGGATGTAAAACCCCGTATTTAAAGTCACTACTAATTTTCAACTTATATTTAATTTTCTAAATTTCTAAAATTTTACTTTTCACTACTTCGTCGTTTTATATAAAAATCGTTGATTTTAAGTAAAAAGCGCTATGATTTAAAAATTTGTCCATTTTTAACGATCAAGAAACCAATGACTCCGTATTCGGGCCTTGAGTGCCAAAATTACTTTTATTTTTATTTATTTGCTCTTTCGTGTTTTACATTGCACTAGACATAGATCGCTGTTGTAAGGAAAAGTATAAGGCTAGAGAAAGACGTTTTAGATGCGGCGAATAATATTTATGGTCCCTATTTGTAGTTTATGTACTCACTATGCGGTCCTTAGCCAAATATCTTTCCCTCTCTTTTTGCGTCGGCTTAACATAAACCCACACATCCTTTTTATTTTTTTTAGCAACTAATAATTATCTTATATAAACTCATTCCTATTATTTAAAAAACACACAATTAGATTAAAATAAAAAACCATCCGTATTTCTTTTCTTCCTCTTCCCGATGTTCGACACAACACAACACAAAAACCTCGTCCCACCACCATTCTACCACCTATCAACTCTCTCTCCACCACATCTTTCCTTTTAATCTTAAATCAATACACATAAACCCTTAATCACTCCACACCATAAAAAATCATCATGCAAGGGTGGTTAGTGTTCTTTATTGTGGTGAATAGATTTAAGTTTTCAAGGTGTTTCGACTTGATTAAGCAAGAGGTTAAACAAGGGCATTGATTTAAGAAGGTTGGGGTATATTGAAAAATTGTTTCGGGTTCTTGGTTTGGTCCTTGTGTAATCGGCATCCAAACATAACCCACACTAGGGGTTAGAGTATGACCCCTCAAACAAGCAACTTGTAAAGTACCGCATTTCTTGTGAACCCCTTTTTAAACCCCTTTTTATTGTTTTGAGTTTCTAGTTAGTGCATGTTCTTGATCTTGGATTTTATTGATCATGCAAGTAATTTTTATAATTGATATTGGTAAATTAGTGTAAGTGAAGTGTAATGACTATGGGATAGATTGCATGGAAGTATTTTGGCCTTGTGATGGCTCAATTGAGGATTTGGATGTGTTATTGATTGATTTAGAGGTGGATTTTACGGACTGTTTTGGGACAGCAGGTAAACGGAGCTTGTTCTCCAAATTTTTGGTCTATAGCTACTGATAAAATTACATATTTGGATAGAGGAAGTCTTAAGCTTCATTGTGCGAGTTGGATACTCTTGTATCGATTTCGTATGAGAAAGTTATGGTTAATTTACGATTGCGGACCAATTCTGAACCACCTGTTGGAAAATGTAAATTGCTCCATGTTAATGTATAGTAGGTTAAGATTATAAAGCTTGGTTGGATACTAGATATCATAAGCTAACTCCTCCAATTGGAATCAACCCCATTTCTATTTTAGATTAGGAGTTATGACTAAAACGGCAAAAGTAAGAAATTCAGTTAATAATCTGTTTTGACCTTCAGTTAGTAAAAGTTTATTTCCCGTTGATTGGTAAATGAGTTGAATGATTGGCTTAATGTTTTGAAAACTAGATTCATGTGGTTTTCCAGGGGTGAAAACCTCACCTTCATATCTTTTATGTAATAAGAGATATGGTCCGGTGAATGTGACTAAATTCTGTAAAGAAAGTTTTCTATTTTGAGTTAGCGTTAGAAATTTGACCTTTTCTAAAAATTGGTAAACAATTGGAATGTGAGGCTTGATGTTCTGGAAAGTAGAATTCAAGGCCTTTCCAGGGGTGAAATCCCCATGGCTATATCTTTTATGGTTTATGAATTATGCTCTCATGAAAAGGGCTAAACTCATAAATTGGCTTTTACGTCTAGGATTGGAAAAATGAAAAGTATGACCATGTATGATTGAGATAGGAATTACAAGGTGAGACTTTGTAGATGTTTATTTTGATATGACCACATGTTAGACATCATTAGACTTTATAAAAATACTTTGGTTTAGTCTTGGTGCAATATTGTTCGTGTTTCGGATTCTTTAACTAGTATTGTATAACTATTCTACTATAATGATATCATATATCATTCTAAGTAGCGACTTGCTTTATAGGTCTTGGCTAATCTTTGGAGTCATCTTCTCATACTTGGTTTCTCATTCGATCATCTACATACAGCGAGTTCATAGCCTCGCCTTTACTACTTTACTTGTTTTCTCAAAACCCGCGAGGGAGATACATGCTTGCTTTTATAAAATTAAACACAAATGGTTTTCAGTATGCTAGGGACACCGAATATTGTTTGCTTAATGCTTGGTACACCTTTGCTAAAGTCTCCATAATATTGTAAACCGTTAACTACCTGTGATGGGTAGACGCTATGGTAATAAATAGGCCTATGGGGTGACTCCTCGTCCGGGGTATGAATCCTTTTGGGAACTACCCATTGCAACGGATATATCTATTGAGAAGTGATAGGTATATGGCAATATATACCTGATCTTTTGGGGCTCTTAACTACTTTGTATCTGTATAAGGGATCGGTTGTTCGAGCTTGATGCACTATATATATATGTATATATATTTATATATTATTGTATACTATTAATATATATATTATATATATATTATCTATATAAAATATATATGTAAACATTTTTCGATCCACAAGTTATTCCACGATGATTTAAATATTTATTGTTACTAAATCTATAATACTTTAATTAAACCTATGAATTTCACTCAACGTTGTTGAATTTTACCATGTATTAATCTCAGGTAATCAAAGCTAATGGGACTTTCGAAGCTTGGGACGAGGAGGAAGTTGCGCTTAAGAATGACTTTTGTTAAAACACTTTATTTCCATTCATCAAAAACAATGTTCCTATATTTTGTTGAACACTTGTGTCATGTTTTTTTTATATTGGGACAACGTTTGCACTCTGATTTTATTTTTGGAATGGAAACGTGTTGATAAAGTCTGCTTTTTGGTTGTTCTGATATATTTTATGATGTTGTATTTTAATTATTAACACCCCTTTGTTGGACCCGAATCTTGTTGTAAACTTTAGGGGTGTTTAATAATATAGTACACCAACGGGGGAGTGCACCCTAAATGGATCTATTCCACAGAATTCAGCGCTGTTACTTCGAAAGTAATTAATTAGTTCATGATAGTTGGGGTCTTTAATGGAAAAAAGTAAGGACTTAGGCAATTAATATTTCATGATATCATGTACAGTTGGAAAAACACTTGCATTCAGGGTTTATAGCTTGTATCCTCCTCTGCGGGTTTATGAATAATACATTATGAAGATTTAAAATGTGGGCTATGAATCACATTAACATGTGAATAAATATGCATTGATGGCAAATGTTATCTACTTGAAAGTAACAGCTAAGTCACACAACCTTGGGTAATATGTCAAGTCTTTAGATGTTTGTTTAACTTTCAAAAACGTAATGGGAAGTTTAAATTTGATTTATTACAAAAATTATGGAATAATACTAGTATCACGGTTCGGACCATCATAATTCAGAGTTTATGTAGGAAACGTTTAGAGGAGCCAGGCACACTTTTAATCAAAATCAGCAAGCTCGTCAAAGTATAGACACAAATGAAACTCCTCACATGAAGCTCCCTAGTAACGTAGATACGTTAAAATTTTAAGTTTCTTCAAAGATAGATGATGGATTAAATTACGTTAAATTTATAACACATATTTGTTTTTTATTGCGCCTCGATCGCGATGATTAATAAAATATTATGTGTCGATTTGTAATAAAATCAAAGTTTTCAAAATATTAATAGTTATTTTTATAATTTATATAAACCTATTATATCTTTAATTTTTAAGTTTGCTAGTAATATGGAATTATTTACCACTGGGTTTATAAAACTTTTACAAGTTTAGTCCTTTTTATAAATGTCTATTATGAATTAAACCTCTAGAATTTGAAAGTTGGAAGAATAGGTCACTTATAGTTATTAACTTTAGGAAAATTGACATTTTTACAGGCCCCTCTTGTTATAAAATTCTTAAAAGTTCGACATATACCCCTATGCATGAAAACATTTGCAAATTAAGTCTAAAATTCATAATTTTGATATTTTTGAAATCCAAAAGAGTTTTGTAGGTCATGGCTTATGCAAGGTGTAGGGTGGTGGAGGGATTTAGGGTGATTAGGAAGAGCTAGGAGTGTAGCTATGCAAGGTGTGGGGTGGTGGAGAGGTTTGGTTTACATGAGGTGACAAGGAGGTGACTAGACTAAATTGGTGGCCAAGGGTAGTGATGGAGGTGCTTGGTTGCTTGCTTGGTGACATGGTGGTGAGGTCATAGATGTGCTTGAGGTACTAGGTTGCTAGCTTAGGTGTAAATGGGTCAAAAATGAAAGAAAAGAGGGTGTCGGGTTGGTTTTGGTCTCGAGTTAGGGTTTTTGGTTTGAATTCAAATTAAGGTTAGGGTTTAGGATAGATTAGGGTTTAGGATTAAGTTTTGGTGTTAAGATTAGGTTTTAGGATTAAGGTTTAGGGTTTAGTTTTAAGGTTTAGGGTTTAGTTTTAGGTTTAAAATGAAATTAAGGTTTTAGGGTTCCGTTTAGGGTTTAGGGTTTTAGATTAGGGTTTTAGGATGACTTAGGATTTAGGAGTCATGCATTAAGTGTTTGTAACTTATGCTAAAGTGGTAGTAAGAAACTAAAGTGATTTAGGAGGTAAAATGACCTAGTTTGGTTTTCTTTCATTATTGACTTGTATATTAGGCTTTAGAAAGTTGTAACTTGATTTAGGAGGAAAAAGATATTCAAATATTGTGCATTGTACACTTGTACACATGCTTGAAGGTTTGCACATTCATTTTATATGTATACATTACATATAATAAGGGTTTTGATATAAACGTTAACAGATAGAGTCTATTTTGATATAACATTATAAATGGTACGTTAAATGGATAATGTACTTGGTAAAAATGATATTAAGATATAGACTTGACATATTAGGATGTTTACATGATATAAACATAGATATAGATGGCATTGGTAGAGGTTGCGTGAGCTCGTTTACTTTAGAGATGCAAGTTACGTTGCATAATGAGATAAAGCAAAAATTTCCCTGTAAAAAGGTGGTATATATATAATAGATGGATATTACAGTGCATCTAATTTAATAGATGGATAATTACATTGATGAAAATTACGGGTTGTTATAGTCTCCCTCCCTTAAAAGAAATCTCGTCCCGAGATTTAGTTGGATGCCGGAGTGATGTTTGAAAACAGATGTGGATACTTGGCACGAATTTGATCTTCGCGTTCCCACGTAAATTATGGTCCTCTTTTAGAGTTCCATCTTACTTTAAAACTTTAGGAATACGACGCCGATCGCTTCAGTTGTTTGTTCTTAATCGATCTCATGATTCTCCATGGTTCTTCCAAAAAGTTGAGTTTTTCATCGAGCCGAAGTTCTTTCATTGGAATGACAAGAGATTCGTCAGATAGGAATTTCTTTAGATTAGAAACGTGGAAAATACTGTGGACATTACTGAGCTCTTCAGGAAGCTTAAGTTTATATGCCACTGGGCCAATCCATTCAAGGATTTTGAAAGGTCCAATGTACCAGGGATTAAGCTTTCCTCATTTTCCGAATCGGATGACACCTTTACGAGGTGACACTTTTAACATAACATGATCTCCAACTTGAAATTCTAAAGGCTTTCGCCTTACATTGGCATAACTTCTCTGCCGGTCTCTTGCAGCTTGCAAGCATAGTCGAATTTGCACTATTTTCTCGGTTGTTTCATGGATTATTTCTGGTCCCGTAAGTTGAACATCTCCAACTTTGGCCCAGCAAACAGGTGATATGCACTTTTGACCATAAAGTACCTCAAATGGTGCTGCCTTAATACTGGCATGGTAACTGTTATTGTAAGAAAATTCTACTAATGGTAAGTGTCTTTCCCATCTTTTTCCAAAATCTATAACACAGGCTCGAAGCATGTCTTCAAGTGTTTGGATGGTCCTTTCATTTTGTCCATCAGTTTCGGGATGACATGCCGTACTCATGTCTAATTGAGTACCCAAAGCATTCTATAATGATTGCCAAAATCTGGACGTGAAATGAGTATCACGATCCGAGATGATAGATATTGGCACTCCATTCCGGGAGACTATTTATTTGATGTATAACCTTGAAAGGGTTTCCATATTATATGTCTCTTGGGTAGGGATGAAATGTGCGGATTTGGTAAGACGATCGACAATGACCCAGATTGTGTCATGTCCGTTTGAGGTTCTTAGCAGTTTTGTGATGAAATCCATCGTTATTCTTTCCCACTTCCACATAGGAATCTTCGGTTGTACCAGTAAGCCGGATGGCTTCTGACATTCTGCCTTAACTCTAGAACATGTCAAACATTTGCCAACATATTCAGCGATGATTGCCTTCATGTTAGGCCACCAATAGAGTTTCTTTAGATCCTGATACATCTTATCAGAACCTGGGTGAATGGAATACTTTGATTTATGGGACCCATGTATGATTAAGTCTCTCAGATTACCAAAAAGTGGTAACCATCTTTGGTTTTTAATACAACGAGTTCCATCAGTACGTATTTCAAATGCTTTGTTCATTCCTCGTAAGTTTTCAACTTTGAGGTTTTCTTCTTTGAGTGCTTCAGTTTGAGCTTTGAGAATTTGTGATGGTAATTTTGGATGAATGGTCATAACTAATGATCTAACTCGAAGTGGTTTGATTTGTTCCTTTCGGCTTAAGGCATCTGCTATGACATTTGCCTTTCCAGGATGGTAGTGAATTTCACAATCGTAATTTGAAAGCAATTCTAGCCAACGTTGTTGTCTCATGTTCAACTCTTTCTGATCAAGGATATGCTGAAGACTTTTATGATCACTGAACACAGTACATTTGGTGCCATACAGATAGTGTCTCTGAATTTTAAGAGCGAACACTACTACTCCTAATTCAAGATCATGAGTGGTATAGTTTTCTTCATTAGGCTTAAGTTGTCGGGATGCATATGCAATAACCTTTTCTCTTTGCATTAACACCGCTCCCAGACCTTGATGGGATGCATCACAGTAAACAACAAAATCATCATTTCCTTCTGGTAATGCTAAGATTGGAGCTTCATATAGCTTTTGTTTTAGTAGTTGAAAAGCCGACTCTTGGTCTTTTCCCTAGATATACTTCTTGTTTTTCTGGGTTAATTCAGTCAAAGACTTTGCAATCTTTGAGAAATCTTTGATAAATCTCCGATAATAACTGGCAAGTCCTAAGAATTGACGTATTTCTGTGGGTGTAGTAGGAGATGTCCAATTCTTAACTGCTTCAATCTTGGCGGGGTCAACATGAAGTCCTTGACTATCAATTAAGTGTCCAAGAAATTGCACGATATGAATCCAGAAATCACACTTGGAGAACTTGGCATACAACTTCTCTTTCTTGAGTAATTCTAGGATTATTCTCAGATGATTTGCGTGCTCTTCTTTGTTACGAGAGTAGATGAGAATATCATCGATGAACACTATTACGAATTTGTCCAAGTATGGTTTACACACACGGTTCATGAGATCCATGAATACAGCAGGTGCGTTAGTTAAACCAAATGACATCACTTGAAATTCATAATGTCCGTATCTTGTTCTAAAAGCAGTCTTGGGAATATCTTCATCCCTGACTCTCAGTTGATGATAGCCTGATCTTAAGTCAATCTTCGAGTAGACACTCAAACCTTGAAGTTGGTCAAATAAGTCATCAATCCTGGGTAATGGGTAACGATTCTTTACGGTAAGTTTATTCAACTCTCGGTAATCGATACACATTCTGAAAGATCCATCTTTCTTTTTGACAAACAAGACAGGAGCTCCCCAAGGCGAAGTACTTGGTCGGATAAAACCTCGATCTGATAACTCTTGAAGTTGGTTAGATAGTTCCTGCATTTCTGAAGGAGCTAATCTATAAGGTGCTCGGGCTACAGGTGCCGCTCCTGGAATTAGATCGATTTGGAATTCTACTTGGCGAACGGGAGGAAGGCCAGGTAGATCTTCAGGAAAAACTTCTGGGAATTCTCTGACTACTGGGATATCTTCTAGTCTTTTCTCGTCTGACTTCTTTTCCATTACTTGGATTACGAAAACTTGACAACCTCGGGATATATATCTTTCGATTTTTATACAAGATATGAGATTTAGTTGGGTTTTACTTCAGTCACCTCGAATGATCAAAGTTTCACCTTTGATTGGGATGTGGATGACTTTCTCATCACAGATAATTATGAGCCATGATACTTGGATAAACCAAATCCTTACCTATAAAAAAGTCGTTTGAAACTACCGAGTTTGATTGGCATAAGATCAATTTCGAAAGGTTGGTTTAACAAGGTCAGGGTGCAACCCTGAATAACGGTGTTTGTGCTTACTAGGTTTCCGTCAGCCATTTTGATATTGTAAAAGGTATCTATTGTAATGGGTGGAATATTTAGCATAGAGGCAAGAGATATGGATACGAAGCTTTTATCGGCTCCATAATCAAATAATACTCTAGCTAGATGTTGATTTAGAAGGAACATACCCGTGACTACGTTCGAGTCTTGGTGAGCATTCTTATCCCTCAACATGTAGGCTCTTCCCTGGGCATTGTTGTTGGTGGTCTTTCGGCACTGATTTGCATAATACCCTTTCTCTCCACAGGCATGACAAGTAACTGTCACTGGTAGCAGATTACTTCCAGTGGCTGGCCCTTTGTTTCTGCAGTTCTTGGTCAGATGGCCTACCTTGTTGCAAGTATTACACTTAACAGTGCAAGGTCCTGTGTGATGCAGAGTGCATTTCTTACACAAGGGATGGTTTCTAATATACCCATTATTTTCAGTTAGAGTGACAGCATAAGACCTAAAGGTTTCATGTCTTCTGTTCTGTTGTGGTTGGTGATTATTGTAGCGGTTGTTGGTGTTGGTTTTCCGGTAGTTGTTGTTGTTGAAAGTTCTTCTGTCGTCAAACTTTCATTTGTGATCACTTGATACTTGCACCGGAGTGTGCTTTGTTACCTGATCCATTAGCCTTTGGGCTATGTTAATGGCTTCCTCTAGAGTTTGAGGTTTAGAGGCGGTAACATTCCCTTCAATACTTCGAGGCAATCCCCTGATGAAAACTTCCATCATTTTCTCAAAATCTAGCACCATAGTAGGACATAAGGTTGCCAATTCCTGGAATCTTCTCACATATGTCTTGAGATCATTCCCCTTTACAGTCAGATGGTAAAATTCATCTTTCATCTTCTGGACTTCAGTTCGGGGACAGTACTTCTTTATTAAAATCTTCTTGAATTCAACCCAGGTAATCTTGTAAGCTTCTTCTAACCCAATAGGATGGGCAAAAAAATTCCACCAAGATAGAGCTTCTTCAGTTAAAGTACCAGTAGCAAACTTTACCTTGTAGTCTTTGGTACAGTTGCTACAGGAAAACAATGATTCAGTTCACTCAAACCAGCGGATAAGTCCAACAGCTCCTTCTAAACCTTTAAAATTGATAGGTTGGCAGCTCATGAACTCTTTGTAGCTACATTTTCTTGCTACAAGAGCTTCTCTTGGTCCAGTGTTCCTATTGGTATTGTCAGCATTTGCCATTGTTGCAGCTTGTACTTCTAGAGCTGCGGTAACACTGTCAGCAACTAGTTTCCTGATGGCAGCTTGAGTCATGGCTGGTGCTTCAGATGTTGATGTCCTTTTGGGAGGCATTCTATCAACATAAGACAACACGTAATAAGAATGATATCACAAGTCTTAAAATGCAATGCTTATTTTTGAACTTTAAGCATTTTTAACAATAGTGATATTGAAATCATAGATACTTATTTGATATGGATTCTAACAAGCATCTGATTTATTAGAAGTCACGGTATGATTCATAATGATGACGACGGAGATAATGATGCATATTATTAAAATTTCTCGTGTATCGTTATCTCCAGGGTTGGATATAGGATGAATAATATAAATCGGTAATATGAAACAACAAGGTATAACGGGATCACCATTGTATTATATCATGAACAACTTGCCTTTGTACTGTACATAGTCAAAATTTGACAAGTGTTGTTATTTATACCACACATCCCGTGGCTAGGTTCTAACAAAAGCTATAACTAGTATCTAATCTAGTAGTCCGATGGTCCTTCCTGGCTGTTCTTGTGTTCATAGATTGCATCCAGAAGACTTTCCTTATCTGCTTGGTGACGAACCTGGATATCTTCGATGATTTGTTCTAGATTAGCAATCCTGAAGCGAGCCAGAGCAATCTTGTTGTTATTTCCCATTTGCTTTCTTTGAAGTTTAGCAATTTGAGTACGAGACTCTCGGAGTTCAGCTTCCAGATTGTCAAAATCTTGTTGTATGATCACCCGACCATTTCCAAGACCTTCTATTTTGTCTTCTATGTGCTCAATGCGGTCGAGAGAGAGTTCATCTAGGTGATTCAAAATTTCCTCAATTTGCTCTTCGTGACGTTCCAGACTTGTCTTACGAGAGCTTTCTCCTATCTCAAATTCTTGAGGTAGGGCAGAAGTAGAGGAGGATGATCAGTCATGACCTCGTTTCTTAAGTGGCAATAATTCCTCAGGAAGAATGAATTCTTGAGGATTAAACATTAAAGATAACATTGAAGATGGAGGCATAATAGCTGGCAGTGGAATAGGTGATTTTTTAGCATAGTATGCATGCATGACCTTCATATAGAGTCATCATGAAAAAGTGAAAGAGTTGGTGAAGCTATTGGAACTAAACCAAATGAGTTATTTGAAGAGCTAGAATAAGTTTTTCCTGGTGAAGCTGGGACATAGTCCGGGGAAGCCAGGATATAGTCAGGAAAGTTAGAGGAAAAAGCATCCTCAATATTGGAAGTAGGGTGGCTGGGAGAAGACATCACTCTGTTAACAACCTAGTGGTAAATAACATAAGTTATTTATATAATAGTATAATAGTTATGTACTTTACATACTATTCGGGAGATGTAGTGGCACGGAGGACTTTCTTGGATGGAAAAAAAGAAAAGTAGTTATAGTTAAGGTTTCAACCTTGTTCTCTATAACCGTGGCTCTTGATACCAATCTATAACACCCCCATTTTTGACATATAGCAGCGGAAGCTAATCTGGGGTATTATTTCATAGTACAACAGTCATAATCATAGAAAACGACTCAAAAGAGACGTTTTTAAAAGATAAGTTATCATTCATTATTTCATCAGAGTTTTTACAAACAGAGGTCCTAAAATCTACATGAAAACATAAAGTTTGAATGATAACAGTTTAGCCATCTTCAAGTCTGTGCCACTCTGTGCCATAAGTTGCTCAAATACTTGAGATAAACATGCTAAAAAGGTCAACACAATGGTTGAGTGAAATTCATAGGTTTATGTTAAACAGTTTGAATACAAGTCAATAGTGGGTTACGTTGTTATACACCCATAAGTGTAATAATTGCAATGAGTACAATTATTATAGAAAACAGTATTATTGCCCTAAGCTCATGACACCGAGACCTTGAGATAATCAATAATCACAAGTAGTTTCCCCAACGGGTGCCTTTGCCAAACACCCGCATAGTGATTCAAATGAAGTGCGTTTGGTTACCAGAAAGTATAGGTACACCAACGGGGGAGTTCAGTCCCAAATAGATCTATTCACAGCATTCGCGCTTACTCCGAAAAGTAATTAACGGTTCATGATAGTGGGGTCTTAATGGCAAAAGTAAGGACTTAGGCAATAATATATCAGGATAGCATACAGTTGGAAAAACACTTGCATTCATGGTTTATAGCATGTATCCCCCTCGCGGGTTTATGAAATATTAGAAGATTTAAAATGCGAGGCTAAAAACTCACCTTAACATGGAAAATCTGATTGATGGCAAAAGTATATCAAGTGAAAATAACGGCCTCGTCATGTAACCTAGGGTAATATGTCAAGTCTTAGTGTGATGGTTTATGTTTCAAAACTTTATAAAGTTTAACGTATTACTTTGATTTATTAATTTATGGAAATATTGTATCACTGTTCAGGCCATCATAATTCAGAGGTCATGTAGTAAACGTTTGAGGAGCCAGGACACTTTAAATCGTAAATCCAGCAAACTCGTCAAAACGTATACCCAAATGAAACTCCTTACATGAAGCTCCCTAGTAATGTGATACGGTAAAATTTTAAGTTTATTCAAAAGTTAGTCGATGATAAATTATGTTAAATATAAAACGTAATTGTTTTATAATGCGTCGATCGATGATTAATAACGATTAATGTGTCAGATTTTAATAAAATCAAGTTTTTTAATATTAATATATATTTTTATAATTTATATAAAAATATTATATTTTAGATTTTTAAGTTTACAAAAATGGCAACATATACCCTCGATTTATAAACTTTTACAAGTTTAGTCCTTTATATATAAAGTATATATAATTTAAACCTTTAATTTTGAAACTTGGCAAGATAGGTCCTTATAGTTATAACTTTGGAATAATGACATTTTCAGCCCTTCTAGTTATAAATTTCAGAAAGTTACGATATATACCCCTATGTATAAAAACATTTGCAAATCAAGTCCAAAAAGCCATGCAAGCTTATTTTAGGGTTCTAAATTATATTTGCAGTTTATAGATTATTAGAAAAAGCTAAAATAAGATTTTCTAACATAACAAAATTTTAGAAAAAGGATTCGTTAGCTAGAAAATCAAAACGGGTCATTTTTAGGGTTTTAGTCAAAAACACATGGGTTTGAGGATTCAAGGCTTCAAACAAGAGTTTATATATGATCTTAAGAGTATTGTGAACATTATAAAATATATTATGAGCTTATTGAATAATATTTTAAGCTTACTTGAGCTAAAATGGGTTGAATGAGGCTTTTTGGGTTCGGACGCCTAGAAACGACTTCAAAGCTTCTTTCTCTTGAGTTATTGGCTTCTATTCTGATCTTGGGGCTTCTATTGATCTTCTAATACTGCTAGGGAATGGCTAGAACTCCATTTGAGGGTGTGTGTTTGAGTTTGAAGGATGAAATGAAAGGGTGTGTATGTTTTGGCTTATATAGGGGTGAAACCAACTTGGTGCCCAATGTAATTATTTTCGGTATATATTAGTGTCGAACCTTGCGGGGCCAAGGTTTGAGGCTTGGTGTAAGTGGCCAAGGTTCTAGGGATAGTGATTAAGGAAGCTATTTATGTGTATGCGGAGGGCTAGGAGGGTGCTAATGCAAGGTTGGAGTGTGGAAGGTTGCGAATGGACAAGGGTGACAAGGAGATGACAAGGCCAAACTTGGTGGCCAAGGTGGCTGATGAAGGTGCTTGGTAGGCTACCTAGTGACATGGTGGTGAGGTCATGGTGGTGCTAGGATGCTAGCTTGAGTGCTTGTTTGATAAAAAATGGGTTAAAATGAATGAAAAAGGGTGACGGGTGGTTTTAAGGGTTTCGGTTTAGGTTATTAGTCTTTATAACGTGTATTTGGGTTTGGGATTTAGGGTAGTTAGGGTTTTAGGATTAAGTTTAGTGTTAGTTTTATGGGTTTTAGGATTAAGGCTTCGTGGTTTGGTATTAAGGTTTTGGGTTTTGTTTTAGGTTTCAAGTGAAATTAGGGTTTAGGTTTCGTTTAGCGGTTTAGGGTTATAGATTAGGGTTTTAAGATGACAAGTAGAGTTTAGGTTTTAGGGTTTAGATATCATGCATTAAGTGTTGTAACCTTATGCTTGTAGTGGTGGTAAGAACTAAAGTGATTTAGGAGGTAAATGACACCTAGTTGGTTTTCTTGCTTTATTGACTTGTACATGAGATTAAATGAGTTGTAAATTTGACTTGGAGGAATATTATTATTTCAATGTTGTGCATGTACACTTATATTCACATGCTTGAAGGTACTTGTACACCTGCTTGAAGGTTTGCACATTCATTTTATATGTATACGTTACATATATAAATGTTAACGAATAACGTCTGTTTTGATATAACGTTGTAAATGGTACGTTAAATGGATAATGTACTTGGTAAAAATGATATTAAGATATATACTTGACATATTAGGATGTTTGCATGATATAAACATAGATATAGATGGCATTGGTGGAGGTTGCGTGAACTCGTTTACTTTAGAGATGCAAGTTACGTTGCATAATGAGATAAAGCAAAAATTTCCCTGTAAAAAGGTGGTATATATATAATAGATGGATATTACAGTGCATCTAATTTAATAGATGGATAATTACATTGATGAAAATTATGGGTTGTTATAAGTGAGTTCTCCTATCATACTCATTTCAAATTTCTTTGTCATCAATTTCTCAAACTGTTTACAAAGTTTATAACTTGTTGAGCCAAATATTATGTCATCCACATACACTTGGACAAGGAGACATCTCCTTTAGATCTATAGATAAACAATGTGTTATCTATTCTTCTCCTGACAAACTTATTTTGAATAAGTAAAGTAGATAGAGTTTCATACCATGCCCTTGGTGCTTGTTTCAGTCCATAAAGGGCTTTGTCAAGTTTACAGATATAGTCAGGGAACTCACTACTTTCAAATCCAGGAGGCTGTTTAACATAAACTTCTTCTTTTAGTTTTCCATTCAGGAAGGCACTTTTGACATCCATTTGGAAAACTGTGAAGTTCATGTATGTAGCAAAAGTAAGAAAGATCCTGATGGCTTCCATTCTTGCTACTGGTGCAAAGGTTTTATCATAGTCAATTCCTTCTTCCTGACTATAACCTTGTGCTACCAATCTTGCTTTGTTCTTAGTGACAATCCCATGTTCATCCTTCTTATTCCTAAACACCCATTTGGAGCCTATGGCTATCTTTCCTTAAAGGAGGGGAACAAGAGTCCAGACTTTGTTTCTATAGAATTGATTCTGCTCTTCTTGCATAGCATCAACCCATCCTGGATGCTTCAGTGCCTCATATACCTTTTTGATTCCATCTCAGAGAGAAAGTCAGTAAATAGACATTTACTAGCTGAGGCAGTTGTAAGATTGGTAGCCATGCTTCTTGTAAGCATGCCTTCACTAGGATCACCAATAATATTTACAAGTTCAATGTGTTAATCTTTTGACCATCTATCATGATCAACAAGATATGAACTTGTTGATGCATGATTGGTATTTTGAGACTGAATGACTTTAGGGACTAAAGATTCAGTAGTAGGTACTGAGGTTTCAGTATTGTTCTCTATGGTTTCTTCAGTGGGCTGATTGCTGATTTGTTCATCCTGAACATTTTGTTCTTGAATCCCTTTAGTATTTATTGGGTCAGGAGGACCTTCAACAACTTCATTGTGAGGTTTGTCTTGCTCATTTGGAGCAATTACTCCAGGGATATGTTTTTCTTGGGTAAGTTCAGTGAGTGAACGACCATGAGGAATGATGTAGTATGAAACATCAGAACTTGTTTGATATTGTCTAGATGGATCATCCTCCTGAACGAATTCATTAGGGGAATATCTAGATGAATAATTAATTTCTATTTCATCTACTAAGGTATTTGTAAACCTGATGGCTTCAATACTCTCATCAAATATAACATGATAAGTCTCCTCTATTTGTTATCTTCTTGTGTTGAACACCCTGAAGGATTTAGAGTTAAACGAGTATCCAAGGAAGTACCCATCATCAGCTTTTGCATCAAATTTCCCAAGGTGATCCTTGTGATTATGAATAAACACAGGACATCCAAATACATAAAAATAGCTGATGTCTGGTATCCTTTCACTGAATGTCTCATAAGGAGCCCTATCACGTCTTTTAATAATGATTGATCTGTTCTGAGTGTAACAGACTATTCTGACTGCTTCAGTCTAGAAGTGATTAGAGAGTACTAATCCATTCAGCATTGTTCTAGCAACCTCAATGATTCTTCCTTTCAACTACACCATTTTGTTCACATGTATAAGGAGAAGAGAAGTTCTGAGAGATTCCTTTCTTATCATAAAAACTATCAAGCTTAGTTTTTCTAAACTCAGTCCCATTATCAGTTCTAGCAACCTTTGTGGAAGATATGACCATTTTACCTCAAAACATAATAGAGTCTTTTAAAGTGCTCAAAATTATTATGATCAGTGGTTGAGTGCACATTGCTTCTACAAGTAGTACAACTCATACCAATGGAGGATTTACTAGACTGAGAGGACTCAGCTAGTATTCCACCTCTGATTTGAATGACTCTATTATGTTTTGAGGTAAAATGGTCATATCTTCCACAGATTTCACACTCAGAGTAATTTCTACAATCATGATGACGATGGTCATTGAAGCCATAGTGAGTACATTGTAACACCCCCAAAATCTTATCGCAGCGGAATGGTAACAATGGGGTGCTACTTCAGGGCACAAAACACAATGTCACAGAAAACGACATCAAAAGAGACGTTTTATAAAATGTCACATTCAATTTAGTAAAAATGTCAGAGTTACAACCAGTTCCATTGATAATGTAATTAGAAAACATGTCCAAAACAATTGTCCAAATAGGAGACTACAAGATTTAATTAAGCCTTCACAACTATATAAATCCCGCGACTCGTATGCATCCCAATATGCTCCACTAGCAAAATAGTAACCTGAAAATACATCTAAAACGTCAACAATAATTTGGTGAATCATTAGTTTTCAAGTAAAAAAGCCTATTATAAAAATATTTTAAGAAATATTTTCAGAAGAAAATTACGAAACAACATTTTAAAAAGTTTATTTTCAATCCAAGTAGTGAATTTCAGTAAATCAAGAAGTTATTTCAAAAGTGTAACCACAAGATCGAAGTAATATGGTGACAAAGTACATATTCGCGAGCCAGCTGTCCAAAACAAGTAATTGTAGACCAGTAGAAACACATTCATCAAGGTCTACAGTATCATATGTTATTGCTTCTAAGCTCATTACCCCGAATGCCTTAACTGGTTTTTTTGCCCCCAAGGGTAGGAGTTGTCTGCCAAAAACAGCAACTCTCAAGGTCTACTCAATGAATAAATGACACCATGTACAACATGTGCCCAAAAATCAAGGTGGGGATTGTTATACCCGATAGATCTATCCCACAACCACTACCTCACCAATAGAATAACAATTGACGTATCAAGATAGGTAGGAGACCTATTAGCTGGCACTGTGTAAACTTCTGCAATAAATATCAGTAAATATTCTGGAAATCCTACAGTTTAAAACAAAGACTTGTGTCCGAAGATAAAACAAGCATGAAATTCATCCACCCTCGTAGAGTTTATGAATCAAGAGATAAAATGGGGGCTATGAGGGGGCTATGAACTCACAAAGTATTGAAAGGTAATTGTACTGTAGTAAAATATACAAGTTTGTAAACGAGCATGTATTCCCCTCGCGGGTTTATAAAACATTGAAAAGATTGAAATGCGAGACTATGAACTCACAAAGTATTGAAAGGTAATTGTACTGTAGTAAAATATACAAGTTTGTAAACGAGCATGTATTCCCCTCGCGGGTTTATAAAACATTGAAAAGATTGAAATGCGAGACTATGAACTCACCTTAGGAGTGAAGTGATGAAATAATCAGGTAAATGGCAGAAAATGTATCACGGAAATATCCGAAAGCAACCTAAGTAAATATGGGTCGTATCAGTACTCAAGTACGTCGTCTAATAACTACCATGTACAATCCTATATAGTTATCATCATACTATTGTTCGGGCTATCATAATTAAGAGGTCATGACATGACGTACGAGGAGTTAGGACACTTTAAATCGTAAATCCAACAACTCGTCGATACGCCATCCGAAGAGGCCTCATTATGAAACTCCCTAGTATTATAGCACTTTTGATAACCACATAATATTCTATATAGCATCAATCACCATCTAAATGTTTGAGTGAAAACATATTTATAATTGTAAAACATTTATAAATATCTGAATAATGTAATTATAGTTATTCCTGGTAGAGTATTAGTTCCTCCTGGTAGTGTAGTAGTTCCTACTGGTAGTGTTATTACTACTGGTAGTTATAATTTATTTTCTAAGTCTGACCCGACTATAATGACCCACTAAATCACATTTTCATGACTCGGGTTCTAAAGAGAATTTATGCGAAACGACATTTTGAACAACTTTCCAGTTCTGTCCGAGACCCGAAACTCGACCGAAATGGGCGAAAAAGCACTCGCATCAGATCTGATGCAGTGTATTAATTACCAAAAAGCCAGATTTTGCCCCCGCCTTACGACCCGTTATCACTCGCTTTTAGACTTAAAGAACCTCGCGGGGAAGTAAAACGACCTTCCGAACGACTTTCATGTTTCGGCCGAAGGCCGAAACGGACTCGAAAGTGCCGCAAATACCATCTTAAAATCCTGACAGAAACCACTAACTTAACAAATGCTGGATTTTTATACCTCGAATATATACCTCGTTTTCGCTCTAACTTTTTCGTTATAAATCCGTTTGACAAGTTTCTTACCTTTTCGGAATCGTCGTGAATCATACTACTTTATAAAAATATAAAATAATGTGTTATATATACGAATTTTGGACAGAATCTTTGAGTGACCTTGTTGAATCCATTTTTAACCTTGCTTTTATACCTTACTACTTTTGTAGTTAATCATTTTTACACCAACTTAATATGGTACAATACTTTCTCATCCCTTTTAACATGATATTAGCAATATCTCAACATATATAATAGTGTGCAAAATGATCATTACAAGTAAAAACTCCATTTACATGTTAAAAATCCTACATGGTGATTCAAGCTACAATAGAACTAACATATGCATAAAATGAATATTGAAAGAACATAAAGGGTTCTAGATGACCTTATGGTGTATGATGATGATGATCAATGTAATCTAAACCCTTGTTTAAATAAAAATCCAAAGCTTGCACCAAAGAAAACCCTAGTTTTCTTAAATAAACCTTAGTTTTCCAAGTGAAAACCCTAGCTTCCTTTTTCTTGATTAAAGCTTGAATATGGTTAACCAATGCTTGGAAATAACTTAGAATGTCTTAGATATGATGTGTATAGGTGTGTATGCTCTTAGAAAATCAAGGTATGGATTGAGTATGTTGGGTGTTTGATGCCGTGGGTTTGTAAGAGC
>BQNB010004324.1:0-108553 GCA_026074375.1 Tanacetum coccineum | reverse complement strand
TATCAATTCCCACACGCAGTAGAGATCGGTTTCTTATCGTTTTTGTGACGGAATTGATCATTAACTCATCTTAGTTTCAAAATTAGTTACTTATCGTTTTTGTGACGGAATTGATCATTAATTCATCTTAGTTTCAAAATTAGTTACTCAACTAAATACATACTTCCATGAATAGATTTGATTACGTTCGCCCATAGTGAAAAGTTTTGAGAAAGGAAACGCATTGGTGGAATGCATTGATAGAACTAAACTAATTTAATAACTTACATATTTTTTAAACGAGGTCGGGTGTAAACGAGATGAGACAACTCGTTAGCTATTTGAGATCGATTAGTAAGCTACTCCAAAGTGATTCTATTTAAACAAGTCAAGCTCAAGTTCTTGCTATTCGAGTATATTTTCAAGTCGAGTTCGAGCTTCAAAATACTCGGGTCGTGAAGCTCGCGAGCCTTATCGAGCTTTATTTAAATTACACTTTTACCTTTTTATATACATTTATTTACTTAATATTTATTAGATCGAGTCGAGCTGAGCTTGATATGCCATAATATTCATTGAGTTCGAGCCTGAACTGTGAAAATAATCGATTTCGAGTCGAGTTTTATATGACGAGTCGAGCTCAAGCTCAAAATTTAAAGCTCGATTCGAGTTTCGAGTTCGAGTTTTAGTATTCGCGTCGAGCTCGAGTTTGGCAGTAGTCGGCTCGATGCGACCCCTAGACGTAAGTCAATACTTCTTGATGACCAAATGACGGGACTCTCTTATAACAGTAACACGCATGCTAGAAAGCTAAGAGCTATACTCTCTGTCCCAAATTAAATAGTTCACTTTTATTCTAACACAAATCTTAAAAAATACTAATTATTTTATTCACCAATCAAATACCATGTATCTCAAAAAGTCTAATATGATTGGTTGAAATATGAAAATGACAAGTATTTTGGATCCTAAATTCTTAATCTATGCCTGTTGTGTTCTGCTTCCATGGAGACGGTAAAGCATGTCTTTGCAGTCAGCGTTGAGTTTCGCGATATTTGGAGTAACATTAGTAGGCAGTGGAACGTCCCTGCTCCGTCTCCCGTTGTTTCTCTTATTGATTGCACGAATCACTCTTAGCTTTCCGTTATGCCTCGAAAATGCTTTGATGCGGTTATTTGTACGGCGTTTTGGGTTTTGTGGAATATCCGCAATTCTTTTATTTTTATTCGGTGAAGTCTCTAAAGTCCAATATTTTAGATGACATAGTTACTAGATCTTTTTTTTGCCTTTGTAATTGACGAAAAAATTGTAAAATGTTCTGAGGGTTTGGTTACCTTTGTCATTGTAATATGTAATTTTTTTTCAAGCTGATTGCTAGGATTCTATATATTGTTTTTGTTGTTAAAAAGATGGTAAAGTTAACTGTAGTTACTCGCTCCAAAGTGAATATATAATACTCGTTTCATTTTAATGAAATTTTCTAGACATCTAAATATCTATTTCTAAAAGGTTTATGTTTTAAAAGTTACTAGGGGTAATCGTGCGTTGCGGCGGCGGGTACCCTGTGACGATTAACCGGAAAAATAAAAAGAATTTAATCATGGTGAGGCCCGGTTCACCCGTTTTTATCGGTTTCGACCGGTCCACTCTGGTTCGTCTTCGGACGGCTTTTATTGACTAGCCGAACCGATGGTGACTCCGGTTCCTAGTTGAACCCGTTGGTCCGGTCTAGTTTTCAAAACTATACGCACCATCATTACAATGTGAATATATGCTTTTAAGTATTGTAAGATAGCAAACATATGCTATATTCATAAAGAAAATACATAGCAGGACTTCGCCATATATGATTGACCAACTGCATGTATATTCTCTTTCAAGTTTTCAGTTTTATTCAAATCATGACAAAGTATTGGTAATGGTAGGTGATTCAGATATCATGACCATAATGTAGTGTTGTGTTGTGATATATTTACAACTTACCAATTACTCTATAATACATTTCCCAAATTTGTCCGACTAAAAAGTGGTGGCCCCCATATGTCGACCCATGGCGTGCGTATTTCCAAGATCACACGGTGTGTTCTTGTACTTGTTATTTTACAGATGGCGTGCGTATTTCCAAGATCACACGGTGGGGATGCCGGTGGTAGTCCACCCAGACGGCCCAACCGGCCCGTACCGGCCCAGTGCGAAAGTAAGAAATTGTGTTTATTTATTATTTTATAACACTGATTATTTTTAATTTCTTTTACTTGAATTTTCATGACTCAATAACTTATCTTTGTAGGTTCCAACCTGCGTATCGAGACCGGGAATGCGTCCTTAAGGAGGGCGTTTAGACAAAATGACCAACGACCTTTGACGATCGGCTTTGATTACGGCGATCTAGGTACGTTCCATCCTACAGGCGATTATTCAAGCATGTTGAATAGCCTAATGGGGGAAACAGTCAAGTACCTTCCCCTTGCTTGCGAGTGGGAAGAAATTCCAGAGGCGTATAAAGCGCATATTTTCCCTACTCTTGAGGTATTAATTGTTTATTTTACTTCTATTCTTACTGTTATCGACGTGTGGATATGCGTGTTATGTTTAAATTGTTTGTTTATTTAAATGCATATGTTTATGTTTATATGTAGAGCTATTTCGACCTCGCCTCTTGGTACAATAATCAGGATAAAGTGGTGATGGGCAATAATGTCTATACGGTTGGGGACAGGGTAAAGCTTGGGCTGCAATTGAAACTGAGGATCCTTTGGCGCAAAAATAAGCAAAGGATCAAGGCTGATCATTTTACAAGATATGGTTCGGCCGAGGAGGCAAGGAATCATCTGCCGCCGAAGAAAGTGTGGGGAGACAGAACCGAAGATGAGTGGAATAACTTGGTTGACTGGTGGTCCCATCCGGATCGGGTGGCGAGAAGTCTTCAGAATGCTGCCAACCGAGCGAAGAACACGATTCTAACCCATCAAGGGAAGAAATCATTCGCGCAAGGCAGGAACGAATATGTAAGACTCTTTATAATTTTTGTGATATTTTAAAAGTGTTTATATTGTTTATTTATAGCTTGTTATTAATTTATTCGATATTGTACAGAAAGGTCATTACGAGGACCTAATTGAGACTTGGAGGAAGACGCACTCAAGGCCGGAGACTGAGGAGTTTAAGACCTAAAAAACCGGAAGAGATACGTAAGTAATTTAACTCGTTACATTCTTTAATAACTTATTTTATTTGTTTTTAACCTTTTTTTTCTTTTTCTTTCACAGTTGGATATGAAGAGCATGCAAGATCAGGTTAGAGCCGGCGTCATCCCGTACAAGACAGATCAAGATATCTTGGATGAAGTCGTTCCGAGTACCAACCGCCAGAACATGTCGGGAAAGGGCAGGAAGTTACCGGGTGGTGGCTCAACTTCCCGCAGGCGCGGTCCTCAGGCATTTCCAGATGCTATAAGTCGGGAGGAGCTGGATCGGATATTGAGGCAAAAAGATCAAGAGGCCGAGTTGTTAAGGAAGCAAACCGCGGAGGCGCAGCAACGGGCTTATTTGGCTGCATTGAAGGCTGACGCGGCGTACCAAAATAGTGAGACGATGTATGGAGCCATAGGTGAGTATTTTTCTAACTATGCACCAAACCCTACTCGTCCATTTATGCCTCCTGCTTTTGCACGCCCAACTATGCCCCAACTCAGCCCTGAATGGGCTCACTTACTCAACCCTCCCTTCCCTTATAATCAACCACTCCAACCTTCCTATGCCGGCCCGTCTCAATATACCGGCCCACCTAGATATACCGCCCCACTCCAACCACTCCAACCTCCCTATGTCGGCCAATTTCCTTTCAGTCCCGTCACCAATAATAACTTTAACAATTGTTATCGTCCCATTATGAACTCCAACCTAGCCTCTACTTCTAACAGTCAACCCGAACTTCCCCGCTTCATAACCAATCCCCATAATAACGATACGCGGAGCGTTGACGAATTGGCTCGAGATAAGGCGGGTGAAGACAATGACGTGGAGGAGGACGAGCAACAAACAGGTGGTGACGAGCAACAATCGGGGGGTGACTATTCGGAGGACGAGGAGGGGGATAATGAGGAGGTGCAGGATGAGTCGGAGGAGTCGGATTAGGCGTTTTGTGGTTTTGTCATGTTTGTATCATGGATTTGTTAGACTTATTACTTTTAGACTTGTTATGTTTGTATCGTGAATTTGTAACACTTGTGAAACTTTTATACTTGTTATCGTATCGTGGATTTCTTGAATAGTAATTTATCGTATCGTGGATTTGTGGTATTGTAACGTTTAATGATTTGTTATTGTATCGTACGGTGGATTTGGCGAATTCTGGATTTGATGAAACGTAGATTTTTTTCGGAAATTTAATATTTTTTTTATGCAGGTTCATATTAGGGTCGACATTGTCGACCCTAAATACGTACTTTGGGTCGACAATGTCGACCCTAGTGTTAGTCATAAATATTTATAAATCTTTGGGTCGACAAAGTCGACCCAAAACTCAAAGTGTTAGTCGACCCAAAATTAGTGGATTACCCACGTGGATTTTAGATGTATTATATATTCGGTAAATAAATAAATTCATATATTATTTATTTAAAACATTTATTAAAAAGAAACGCTAAGGGTCGACATTGTCGACCCAAAGCTTTTAAATTTTGTCGACCCAAAATTGAGTCAAAGAGTACCACTGAAAAGTGGTGGGACCCTTATGTCGACCCAAGTTTCAAAGGAATGTGTCGACCCATAATTTTTTGGGTCGTAATTTTTGGAACGCCATTTTTGGGTCGACTATGTCGACCCTTAGTCCCTAGGGTCGCTTTCTTTTGTTTTTTAGGGTCGATTTAGTCGACCCAAAGTCTTCATTTTGTTGTAGTGATATTCCTTCTTGATACAGTTTAAGTTGTCCTGAATAAGGTAACTAATAAGGGCTATGTCAGAATGGTTTATGCCACATGATGGGACATTGTGTCAATACAGAATTTGTTCCTTCAAATTATTGAAGAAGATACCACTGGGCCCCTCGTAGGGTTAATCAGATGTATGTGTGGCCGCACTCAAAACTCAGGTAGATATGTCTCAATGATTTTTGGTAATCTTGATTAATCATATATAAGAGAAACAGAATCGTTAAATATGGAATGGGACATGATCCAATTCAATTAACATCGGTATCGAAATCAAAGGGATTGTAATTCATAATCATTTGTTTCATGCTGTGTAACCATACTCGATATTTTCAAGGAGCATTGGCGTGTTGCTAGAAGCTTACCAATGTTATTGTATTATTTACATGTCTAAGTGGGAGCTGTTGGAATATGTCTATCGTAAATAATATATGTCCGAATAATTTATTCGAGCCTAAGGGGACGCACACATTAATACATAAACAATGTTTAATTAGTGTTTTTAGTAAACGATAAATAAATATATTAGTTAAATGTTTAAAAGTTAAACATTAAGGACTAATATGCAAAACGGGAAAAAGGAATGTGAGGGTTCCCCCCCTTCTCCTTTGGTCGGCCGAAACCCACAACCCAATAGGGTTTGGGCTTGCTTGCTTGTTCTCTAAGATTGTATAGGCTATATAAGAAGGACTTAAGGTTCATTATTGGGTATGTGTTTTGTGAAAAATCCCTAATACTCTCCCCTCTCTTCCTCCTTGTGTTCGACCGATCCCACAAACCCAAAGGGTTTTTCGGTTTGTCTTATTTGCCGATCGACTTAAACCAAACAACCCTTTAGGGTTTTGTTTGGCGATCGTGTACCACCACCACCGTGGTGTTAGCTCGCGTGTTGATTGATTCAAGTGTGCGGTGTTCGTTTTCTATAACACTATTAGTACTAGAACATACCTTTCTTTGTTTGCTTTGAACGTATGTGTGTGGAAGGCTAGAGAGAATCGTTACTTTAGACTGGGTGGTTTGCGTGTGGTTATTATACATACGCGTATATAGAAGATGGAGTTAACGGTTACCTTTAAACGGTGTATCGTTTCGTGCTAAAAGGTAATCATCTTCTATCCTTGTTAATTAATGTGTTCTACATGTGTTCTTTAATTCCGCTGCGTACTCGTGTTAATTAATATAAAACCCAACACAACACAGCCGGATTATTTAAAAGCAAAATCCTCACTGAAAACAACTCAGCCACATACAGAACGACCAAAAACCCTAACCTAGACTTCTTTTTCCACGTCACACCTGACACGTCACCACAAACCCTAATCACCAAGCTAGAAGAATCATGGGCTCATAACCCTTTAACTACACTTAAACTTATATGTAATCTTAGAGGCATTCGTGGCACTGGTAAATCAGATAAAGAAAGTTTCTATACGTCTGCTTTATGGCTCCATAATAACCATGCAAAAACCCTAGTTTGTAATATTCCTGTTTTTGTTGAGTTTGGTTATTTTAAGGATTTGTTAGAGATTTTGTATAGGCTTATTCAAGGTGATGATGTGAGAAAAGTGTCGAAAAAGTTATAGATGGAGAAAAAGTGTGCTAAAGGTAAAGAAATGGTGCGGAAAATGTATTTTCTTAATAAGAAAAGGGAGAAAAAGAAGGAGATGAAGAGTAAAAATATGGCGAAAAGAGGTAGAGGTAATTATCGGAAAAACATTCGCGAAAGTAGGACGAGCAAGAGCCGAGAAGAGAGGGTTGAGGAAAATAGGATACAAATGGAGAAAAATAGATACGAAGCGAAAAAGTTAAGAAAAGAGAAGGAATTTGCAATGAAGGAAAAGTTAAATGATAGGTATGGTTCGGATCAAGGATCTAAGACAGGCCCGACCTTGGGCATGGGCGAGCTAGGAAGTTTCTTTTTTGAGGTCTATAAAGGGTAAACATTTTAGGCGACTGGTTTATTTTGAGAATTTTCCCTATTCAAAAAGGCTAGAGGGGGTTAGTCGTTACCTAGTCTTATGAGTTGTCCTAGTTTCTAGCTTAGTAGAGTCATGAGTCATGGAGTCATGCTTTCCTACTTTAAGTTCCATTTTATTACGTGAAGATATCATCCCTAAAAGAAATAACCTTTGTATACACCCTTTATGTTTCATATAGTAAACACATTACCTCCCTCTAATCTAAAGAGCAAATATGAATTTTAAATCAGATCATTTGTCTATTTTATTCGCATGGCTCATGTTATACGTACCCTCTGAAACACCGTTTGTACCCTTCATGTTTTTTTTGTTTTTTTTATTTTATTTTATTATTTTTTTATTTTTGTAATTTTGTATATGTTATAAAACAGTGACACGGAATATACGGAACGAAAAATATAAAATTTAACAGGTCAAAAGTATTAAAATGTCAAAAATTACGGAACAGAAACTGATGAAAAACTGTGTTACACTGTAAACCGGAGGACAAGAAAACATGTTTTCTACCTTTTTGGTAATTTTCTTGTACTTTTTGGTGAGCCAAAGGGTACCAATAGTAACACCCAATTCGCATATATATGTTTCATTTAATATATCAACTAGTTACAAGTTCCTTGCATGAACAATATTTTTATGTGAATGAGTGAATCGAGTTTAATTTTTTAGTTTTAATACATGAAGGTTTGAACATATAAGAACTTGTTCGTGTTTAATGTTTTTTAATTGTGATATTAATACAGGCAATAATTATACATGGGTTTTTACATTAATTTTTTTTATTATGTATTAATATTGATTATTATTAGTAAAGATCGTTGTATGAAATATTTAACTCTATTTAATTGACATTGGTGTTGAGGTTAATGTTGTTTAAATTAAATATTAATATCATTTTGTACAAAATATGCGAGTTAATTAGCACATAATGACGATTGATAAAGTTCAAATATAAATAAAGTTTATTAATGATGATTTTTCGGATATTCTTATATAAACTTTAAATAAGAATTACATGAGTTGTTTGTTACACGTACAATCGCATATATTTATTTTCATATGACAGTAACCCGTGCTTACATTTGATATTTATATCTTCGTTAAAGAACAATTTTTCAACTTATTTGGATAAAATAAATTTAAACCGATTAAAGAACAAAATTTCAACTTGTTTGTATAAAAAAAATTTAAATTAATTCGGACTGAATTTTCAGTTATCCGGATACAAAAAATACTAGGTTTCTCAGAAAAAGTTTATAAAACATAGGTTAGTTTTAATATTTATATTATTTCATAAGGCATTTTTTTCTCGTCTCGCCCAGGGCATCATAAAGTTCAGGACCGGCCATGATCTAAGATGTTGCATTATCAGGTATCATATTTTTTTGCTGAATGTTTACGATCCGATATTGAATTGTTGAATAATGGTGAAAGTATGAAGATTAGTTTAGCTGCTAAGTGGTGTCCTAGTGTTGATTCCTCGTATGATAAGGCTTTATTGATTTGTGAATCGGTTGCTAGATTACTTTACCCATGGGATTCAGATAGTGAGTTTGAAGCACTTGATGAGTTTAATTATATTGTTAAGATAAAAAGTAAATTGAGGAAAGAAGTACTTGTTCCTCTTAGGAATGCCTTGATGTTACCCGAAGTTTATATGAGCGCAAAGCAATGGAGCTCGATAACTTACGAGAGAGTAGCTTCTATAGCTATGAAAAACTATACTAACATATTTTTACATAGAGATAATGAACGGTTTCGTAGTTATCTAGAGAAGGTGAAACATGGTGATGCAAAGATTGCAGCAGGAGCTTTGTTGCCTGATGAAATTATCAAATCTTTAGAATGCGGAAGCTATGGTAGCTGAGTTACAATGGAAACAAATGGTTGATGATTTGTTGAAGGAAGGGAAATTAACGAATTGCATTGCGGTTTGTGACGTATCAGGTAGTATGTATGGGACACCAATGGAGGTTTGTGTGGCGCTTGGTTTGTTGGTTTCAGAACTTAGTGAAGAGCCGTGGAAAGATCATGTGATTACTTTTAGTCAATCGCCTCAGTTACACTTGATTGAAGGGCCTGATTTGAGATCAAAGACAGAGTTTATCAAGAGAATGGATTGGGGGATGAATACAAATCTTCAAAAAGTGTTTGATAAAATGTTGGAAGTGGCTGTTGAAAATAAGTTGAGTGAAGATGAAATGGTGAGAAGGGTGTTTGTTTTTAGTGATATGGAGTTTGATGAGGCGTCGGCGACTCCATGGGAGACTGATTATGAAGCGATTCAGAGGAAGTTTAGGAGTCGTGGGTATGAAAAAGTGCCGGAAATAGTGTTTTGGAATCTTAGAGACTCGCGTGCCACTCCTGTGACTGCTAACCAGAAGGGGGTGGCTTTGCTTAGTGGGTTTTCAAAGAATTTGTTGACCTTGTTTCTTGAAGGAGGTGGCATGATCAATCCTAGTGATGGGGCTGATCTGAGTTTCAGTCCTGTGTCTACTATGGATGCTGCTATATCCGGAGAACTGTATCAGAAACTAGTTGTGTGTGACTGAGTGCACCAATGGTGTCCTTTTGATGCACTTAGTGGAGGGATACCAAAAGAATTTCGCTTGTTTTTCACTTTTTCTTATCTCTTGGTAACAAAAAAGAATTAAGCTTTTGTTTGACTTTGTATATTACCACATGTTTTATGATGATTAGAAGGTAATTGTATATTACTACATGTATGAGTTTCAACTTCGAACCTATTGTATTGCAGCAATATCAAGAGCACAAATATGCAAATAATTAGTATACTTAACTTTGTTTTCTTCTGAAGGTTTGACTAACAATTTTACAATATATACATTTACTGATTTACATGAACATTGATCGTTTGAGACGACAATGAGCTTAATATGCATATGCTTAATTTCGTAATAATGTTACAAGGTTTAAAGTTTTTTTTAATTTCTAATTACACAAGCTATATTGGGAGATATATAATAAAATCAGCATAAGTTTGTTCTAATATTCAAAAAGAGGCATAGTTTGGAAATTGACTCAATAAAACAGGAAAAAACAATCTTCATATGTTTAAGCCATATAAATTAGACTGGACCTCATCGATCTAGTTCAAAATCAATACCCAGTTTCGCTTTGTTTCTAATTCCAAACCGTAATATTTGATATTATCGCAGTATCACACACACCTACCATCAAATAATCACCACACATGAGTATGGTCTAATGCGGACTCTTATCAATTGATTCCAGAAGTTGATATATTCGTTAGACACATAAAGTAATCAGGATTCATCCCATAATGCCATAAACCTTGGAGTTTTTTTTTACGATTGTGTTTTCAAAAGATAATTAACAAAATGAGTAGTTTGAAAAACTATAACATATATGAAAGTTTCATTCAAACCCATGTAGTTTTGTAGCCACATTCTCCATATGTCATGGAACAAACTACCCGCTATTTATTTCATACTAATCTGGTGTTCTTTCTAATTTCATACTAACCTACTATTAAATTAACCATGAAACACAGATCAACCTATTGCCCCAATGTAACAAAAGCTTCAAAATTTTACCATACTTTTTACATTAACACTTATTCAAACCAACGCATGGTGTGTTTAGTTAGTTTTCATCCCAAAAACGGAGCTGATGATCATGCTGCAACAACAGAGATGATGTGCCCATGATACAAAAGTAAATAAATACATTAGCAACAAAGAAATCGCTAAGAAAATCAAATATTCTTTAGAAAACACTTCTAATAAACATAACCAAATTATTAAACCTTGGTATAAGTCTCACCAATGTACATTAACGCGTACTGGAACAATCCATGATAAGTAAACATGTAGTGTCAAATGAAAAGAAAAAAACGACACTGAAGGTAGGTTACCATGACAAATAGATGGGCCTCTAAGGCATGTATGGATTTTGAGCTTCGGTATAGTAGACTCGTGGCTAACTTTCTTGAAACCAGTGATCACCTACTCTTGAGCTTCCTATTCGAGGAGATTTCTTGAACACCTACGAGAATAACCATTTTCATCTAAATAATAATAATAGCAATGGTAGCTAATATTATCTTTCCGGATGCTAGAAACTGGAGAATATATAAATTTATTAATAATAGCAATTTAAATACATTCGTAACAAGCTAAGGGGTCTTTTTCTAGGCCTAGAAGGACTTTTTTGTTGATTATGGCCACTTTTTCTTGCAAATTCCACAAAGGTTAGCTTTTTACCTTCTTTAATGACCATTCCATTTCGAAGCCTTGTTGAACGAGGACGACCTCTTCCTTTCCGTTCAAGATCAGAATTTGGGAGCAACGTAATTGATGAATGAGGCTAATATGCTTCGTGAGGGAGTGGGAAAAACTCAGATGCCCAAGTAACTAAATACTCTACAATTTTTTTTTTGGAACAGGTGGTATATAAAATCACAGCAACCCAGCAAGATGCTAGGAGCCAAAACAAACATCAGTGTTACAAGGAGAATTACATGGGTTAACAAACCAATCAATCCAATTAAGCCTACTCTTTCTAACTCTAGAAGAAACCCAATTGAAGGAAGCGAGCTTGATATCATTAAGAATGAGATCCCTCGAGGGCCGTTTAAGCGAGAAAACCATGTCATTCCGAAATTTCCATAAGAACCAAAAAGTAGATTGGACGACCGCGTCAAAGAGGGAAACATTGTGCCTCGGAAGATTGACTCTATCCGCAAGGGTAAGAGCCTCTAAAAGAGATGTTATCGTGGTATTTTGAATTTTCCATCACGTTAACACTTTAGTCCAGATATCTATGGCTTCACAAGTAATAAAGAGATGAGCTACTGTTTCGATATCATTGTCACAAACGGGGCAACGTGTCGAGTGAAGATCAATGCCTCTTCGATCTAGGTTGGACCGGGTTGGAAGCCTTTCATTATGGATTCTCCAAGAGGAAATGTTTATTTTGATGGGTAAAGCTTTGTTCCATCTATATGGCTGTGGGTTTGCTGTGTAATGAAGGTTGGAGATGTATGCCCGCATACTCTTGACTGAAAAGACTCCATCGTTACTAATGGAACATTCCTAGTAGTCATTACCAGAGGTTAAGTGGAGGTTGGACATGAGGCTTATTAATTTACAAAGCTCCTGTCTTTCAGCTTCTGATCTCAGACGCCTTAACCAAGCCCAAGAGAAAAGAAGACCAGGAGGGTGGAGGATGTCCGGTTGGCTTGATGGGTATTGAGTTGGACTAGGTGGAACGGTGATATTTGGAGATGTTTTTGGAGCTCGATCACAACAAAAGCAAACTTTGTTAGTTTATAACCGGTATAGCCTCAGGAATGTGGAGCAAATAGGAGGACCGCCAAGCCATTGATCGACCCAAAATCGAGTAGAGGCGCCATTTTATACTTTTCTATTGAAGATTGAGGGGAGGGAAACCCCGTATGAAGACAAATCATTTTTCAGCCGCATGATTTGAAACCACGGTCCTGACTTGTATGGAGAAGAGGAGTCCATCCTAAGGCCCCCGCAAGTGCCATGGATAGAGACAATTGTTTTTCTCCACAATGCATTTTCTTCTAGGAGAAAACGCCACCACCATTTTGCTAACATATCTTGATTGAAAATCTTTAGGCTACCGATACCAAGGCCTCCTTGCTCACGTGGGCCAATGACTTTATCCCAAGCAATCCAAGCAATCTTTTTTGTATCCGAGTTACCGCCACAAAAGAAATCCCTACGGATGCTTTCGAGTTTCTTTAGAATAGAAACCGGGGCTTTAAACGTGGAAAAGAAGTAGACACCAAGACAACCAAGAACATATTTTATAAGTGTGAGGCGACCACCATAAGAAAGTGTTTTGCTTTTCCAGTTTGAGAGTCGCTTGTGAAATCTATCAATCAAACTAGACCAATTGCGGCATCTTGACATGTTTGCACCAATGGGAAGCCCCAATTAGGTACACGGGAGCAGAGATGGTTGGCAGCCAATAGAGCTTGCTAAGGAATTGAGCTCACTTGGCAAGACCCTAATACCAAAAAGTTTGCTCTTACTAAAGTTTACTTTGAGACCGGAAGCAAGCTGGAAACAAGTAAGGATTACTGACAGGTTTTTAGCATTGGGAAGTGACCAGTGACCAACAATGAGGGCATCATCCGTGAATTGGAGGTGTGATATAAGAACTTTATCTCTTCCGACTTCGGCACCTAGGAAAATGTTTTTGTTCCTTGCCTCTAAAAACACTACATTTAAGGCCTTAACCGCCAAGATAAATAAGAAAGGGGAGAGTGGGTCACCTTGTCTAAGCCCCCTTTCGAGCTTGAATTCGCTAGTTGGTGATCCATTGATAAGAACTGAGGCGAATGCCGAATTTAGGCAAGAGTGAATCCAATTCCTCCATTTTTCTCCAAAACGCATTTGAGCCATTATTGATTCCAAAAAAGACCAACTTAATGAGTCAAAAGCTTTCTCAAAGTCGATTTTTAATAGGAGAAGCTTTTTCCTGTGTTTTTTTGCCCATGATATTATCTCATTTACCAAAAGGGGACCATCGGTAATTTGCCGACCTTTAATGAAAGCCATTTGTACATCACCCACGACTGAAGGAATGACTAAGGAAAGGCGGTTTGCAAGGACTTTTGCAATAATTTTATACTGGCATCCAATCAGACTTATTGGCCTAAAGTCACTTATGGTTAACGGATCATCAACTTTAGGAACAAGGGTGATGAAGGAAGAGTTACAACCTCGTGGAATTGAGGCCGAATGGTAAAAGTCATTAACATATGCAGTCACTCAGCAGGATCCAATGCTTCTTTATCAGCTTAAAGGTAAACCTATCCGGACCCGGGGCCTTTTCCCCGTCACAATCCCATACGGCATTTTTTATTTCTTGGGAAGAGATTGGGCTTTCAAGAATGAGGTTTTCATCCGGGGTAAGTTGCTTAAAAAGGTTGCTGGAGAAGGAAGGTCTGTTGTGTGATGGTTCTTTAAATTTAGCTTCAAAGAAGTGAAGAATGTGAGACTTGATGGGAACGGGATCAGTCACCCACTCACCTTCGATAGCAAACCCATTAATTCTTGAATGGTTTCTACGGTTATTGATGATCCCATGAAAAAAACTAGAGTTTTCATCACCCTTTAAAGCCCATTTCATCTTAGCTTTTTGTCTCAGATCTTTAAGCTTACGATGCTCTATTTTGGCAAGCAATTGTACCTTTTTGATTCTCACATCCACATCGGTAGCCGAGAGAGGAGACAACTCAGCCATTCGATCAATTTCCTCTATTTTACCTCGAAGTTCTATTGCTGCTGCTGATTCAGTGGCGTTTATGGACCTTCTCCAATTTTGAGGTTAAACTTGAGGTGTTTGAGCTTAAGTTTAAAATTGATCGCCGGATTGGTGGAATGACAATTGATAGTAGTTGACCAAGAATCGTTTATGATTGTGCTGAAATCATTATGGTACAACCAAGAATTGTAAAACCTAAAAGGTGTTAGACCATAATCATTTACCGAGTTTATGAGAATGATAGGAGAGTGATCTGAAAATTATTTGGTAAGAGCCAAAGAGTGAGAATTTGGCCACCTACCAATGAAGTGTTTAGAACGCAAAATTCTGTCAATCTTACTTAACTTCGAACCTAGAGTATTCATTCGCGTGAAACGCATACCTCCCATCGGTAAGTCTAGGAGACCCGTGGATAAGATGAAGTCATTAAAAACTAATGCACTTCGACGACAAAAGTGAGAACCCAACCGTTCATTTTCGTGCCGAACTTCATTGAAGTCTCCCATCACAACAGAGAGGCAATTCTGTGATTGGACAAGGGTCTCAATATCAAGCCAAAGCTTCTTCTTTCTATTTAGAGCCTGTAGGGCATAAACTACAATGAAAAGACAATCAATGTCAATGGAGAGCCATTTACCCGTGAGAGCAAGAAACCCGTCACCAATAATGGATGATGTCATATGAAACTTGGATGTGTCTCATATGGCAACAATTCCGCCTGATTTGCCATTTGCCTTATTTAGTGCATAATCAAATGTAGAATGACCCCACATGGGTTAGATTAGAAATCGGTTATCCTCATTCGACATTGTTTCTTGCAACCTCAAGAAGTGAATTTTATTCTCAAGACATAGCCTTCTAACCCAGCTACGCTTGTGGTCTCCCCCGAACCTCCTTATATTTAAAGAAAGAATATTCATTGGAAACACTTGTCTAATCCGGTACCTAGTGCCTGGGGAACATCTTTTTCTTTTCCTACCAAGTTAAATCCGAGGGCTTTGCCAACCTCCATGGTTTTGTTAATCTCCAATGATTAGGTATCCGAATCATTGATGTGGTTAAAGAGGATTTGTTGATTGCAACCTCCGCTAAGAGATAGAGAGTTGGATACGGCATCGGGACAAGAGGAGGATGATGGTTTGGGAGGTTGAGAGTACTTGCCTGGTTTCAGATTTAGAAATGTTGAAGTAGCAGCTTTCTTCTTCATATGAAGTGGTGCAATACCATTTAATGGATCAATTAGGCGAAGTGAATCATATCTCTTCTTCTTTATGTAGTGTAGCAGAGGTTCGGATGAAGATGATGATGGGACAGAATGATTGCGTTAATTCCTGTGAGACTTATTGGTTTTCCTATTGGGTTTATTTGGTGTTGGACTAGTAGGAGCCTGTTGTGAGCCTGAGTGAAAGGTATTTTTTTGGACTTTATTTTGTTAAGGTATTAGGCCAAAGTTTGGTCAGGAATTATGAAATTAGTATCGAGTGAAACCATGTGCGTATGTGGGGTAGGAAGTGTTTCATGAGGAACATTTTGAAAAAGGTAAGGCATGCTTGACTTACCTTGGGTATCACAAACATGAACAGTTGTGTCACAATCATGTAAGAAGTTGGGTTTGTCTTGTTTTCTAGAGTTTGATGTCGACCCTTCTTTAGAATGGATATGTGGCCCACTGTCAGAGTTTCTTGAAACACCAACTTTTTCCAAAAGTATGTCCTCGTTTGTAGCCCCTAATGGTCCATCTTCTTCTTCTCTATTCACGTCGGAATCTTCATCAGAATCATCACCATCTTCTATATCGTCATTAGAGCCACCGAAAATAGAAGAGGTGAGCGTGTAACCATTGAAGAGTGAGTCAATCTCACCATCAACTTCTGAAACCCGAACGGGTATGGACTCGCTGTCTATTGGTGTGTGCACCATTTCTTTTATGAAGTTCATTTGAGTTGTGAGGACACACAGTTTTACGAGTGAATGATTGAATTGTCTCGAGCTACATTCTTCAAGAATGAGGACCCGACCCTAGTTTTTTGCAATGGAAGAAAACACATTCGTTGACCAAAGGTGAGGTGGGAGGCCAGATATGGAGAGCCAAGTGACACGATCTTGAATACAGATATTGTTTGACCAAGGTTTCAGGGTTTTGAAGTGGGTTTTGAGAGTCTTGCTTACGAGTGCCTTTTTAGTCGTTTTTTGGTCAATAAAATTGATAAGGAGGTGTAGGCCGCCGATATATTTTATTGAGAAGTCAGGGAAACTCTCATCAATGATTAAGTTCTGTGTAAGATTGGCACTACCGATGGAATGAAGTTCGACGATGATTGAAGAGTTTGTTCTATTGTTTAGTGGGGGCGGTAGGATTGGATTTATAATGATGGGTGATTGTGGTTTGGGGTATGGGTTTTTTCCTTTGAGTGCATCTACAAATGAAGCTCCTGTTTTGGTGGTGTTGGATTTGATGGTAGGTTTTTGGGTGGCACGGTTTGTGGTGAGAGAGTGTTTGGATGACACGTTGGTGTTGTTTGGGTTGTAGTCTTTCTTCTGGTAGCGGGCAACATTGCAGCGTACTCTCTGATTTCCGATACAGATTGTGTTTAATTTCTTTTCAAATGCCATGGTATTGGTTATTCTGAAAAATGTCACGAATCCAAATCTGCTTCACTGGGTGTTTCTTTTCCATGCAATATACACGTTATGGACCTTGCTATACCTTTTAAAGACCTCCGCATTACTTCCTTGTTCTAGTTTTCTGGGAAATTAGTGAAATAAAAGGTAATTTCTTGTGGTTTTTGTGGGTTGTTGATGTGTTTTTTTGTTTTTTTTTCTGATTACCCAAGTCCAGCCATGGTTGTCGTTGTTTCTTGATTCCATTTGTGTCTTTCTCTCTCCTATGACCCTAGAGAGTCTCATGCTACAACCACATATTGAGTAATATCTTTCAACATATTGTGAGCTGTTTAAAGAAATAAATGCACACGCACTCAATACATGATGTTAGATATTTGACTTTGACCTCCTAAGGCTATTTTGGTAATTTTGGTACTAAGAGCATTTTGGTCATTTAGTAGTATCTTAAGTATTAAGATACTTTAGACTTAAGCAATATGTATGTCGGTTTGTTTCTTATATATATGTAATAGCAGATAGGGCTTTTGTATATTAGAACTTTTGACAATAAAATATCAATTCTTGCTTTTGGCTCCCAAACACCCCTACTGATCTGATGTGTTCTGATCTTGCTCCATTTATGCTTATGTTCTGACATTTGAATATATGCTGCTACTTTTGCCTATGATTATAACTCCCTGAACCTAACAAATTGGTATCAGAGCGGGTTTGATCGATTTGAAGCAAGCTACAATTGTTGTGGATTATTGAATCATTTGAATTGGTTGGATTCATCCCTTCTTGTTGATTTTAAGAATCAGTTTCTTGACATCGTTTGAATTTGATTTGTGTTAGGTGGCTGCTGATTCGATCGATTAGAAATATCAGGTTTGTTGTTTTGTTATTGTTCAATTGATTTTGCTTCTTGTTTGATAAGGTTGAAGGTGTTTGTAGATTAGGATTTGGGGAATAATCATAATTTGATTTTGTGAATTTGCTTGTTGGGTTTTACCTTTTCGGCTCTGTTTCATAGCAGTAAATAGGCGATTGTTTGTTATCATGTAGTAAAACCCCATTTGATTAGCTACGTTTTCTCAAACATCATCATATGTTAGTGTTGTTGAGAAGTTCAATGGAAAAAGTAATTTTAGTCTAAGGCTCGTGGCTTCATGGTTTTTTGGTGTTCGATTTAAGTTTTACTTCTGATGGGATATATTTTGTTCGAAGTCTGCGCCTCTATGGTTTGCATCAGATTATGACATAATTGGTTTTGGGCCTTTTGGTAATTTGTTTTGGTGGAGAGTGGGCTTGCATTTGAATTTTTGGATTTAAAGTTTGCACGTTGTTTTAATAGAATTGGTAGGAATTGTTTTAGAAACTGGTTATCGTAAGTTTGAAGGCTCCTACGATTTGGTCAGATTCGTCTACTTTTGATTTGGTATTTGCTTTGGAATTTGTTCGTATTTAGACTGTAATTCTTATTGTATAAGTGGGTCATTGGTATTATTATCCGTATCATATTTAAAGCATTTGAATTATTAGGGCTCGTTCGTAAAGTTATTTATTAGCTTAAGTTTGTTTGATACGGATAATAAGTTTGAAGTTGGACTGTAATACTTATCAAATAAGTGGGTCGTTAGAATTTGAATTTGGTATTTGTAATTTGGAATTTGAAGATTGATTTTGGTGTTTGAAGACTTGGTAAGAATCAGGTCATTTGGAATTTGTTCGATCGTTAGAAATTTGTTAGTTTGAAAATTTGGGATCTTCGTTTGTCGGGCTTTTTGAAGTTGGTTGCCCGAATTTGATTGTCTTTGTTGAAGATCGTTCGAGCTGATTCGTTTTGTTTGGTTAACCGAGTTTGATTTATCGGTTAACATTTGATTGTTCATTTTGAAGTCATCGGCGTTTGCTTTGGATCGATTCTGTTTTGGTTGGTTTTGGGGATCGATCGTTAGTTTGAATTAGGCTAGTTTCTCCAGCGTTTGGAATTTTGAATTTGATTTGAAAATTTTGACGTTACTTAGGAGCTAAAGTCAAGGTGAAGATTGTTAGATATTTGACTTTGACCTCCTAAGGCTATTTTGGTAATTCTAGTACTAAAGGCTTTTTGGTCATTTAGTAGTATCTTAAGTATTAAGATACTTTAGACTTAAGCAATATGTATGTCGGTTTGTTTCTTATATATATATAATAGCAGATAGGGCTTTTGTATATCAGAACTTTTGACAATAAAACATCAGTTGCTGCTTTTGGCTCCCAAACACCCCTACTGATCTGATGTGTTCTAATCTTGCTCCATTTATGCTTTTGTTCTGATATTTGAATATATGCTGCTACTTTTGCCTATGATTATCACTCCCTGAACCTAACACATGAGAGCACGGATATTTGTTAATGTCACACTTACCACATGTGCAAGTTCGTTTTTCCAAATTAACAACTTGCACATTTTTTCCTCTTTGAGTAGTCACTTCAAATATGCCTTTCTCCCAGTTAAATGATCTCATGGTATGTGCACTAGCCTTTGTCATTGAAGTAGCCTGTTTTGCAGCAACATGGTGAGTAAATAAATTTTCCTTAGCATGAGTAATACGTCAAAGAGACCGCCGCACATTAAAGTAATGGACTACTCATTAGAATGTAAGTTGGACACATGTTATAGGTGGGTAACAAGCACTCTTAAGCACACTGTTAAATATCTCCGACATATTTGTTGTAAGCATCCCATTACGCTTACCACTATCATGTGCAAGTGTCCATTTAGACAAGGGATGTCCTTCAAGCCACTCACGAGCTTTCGGATTTAGTTTCCTAATCTCTTTCATGATTGAGTTAAACTTACGAACTTGATTCTAACTCTTGGCACGGTAAGCTAACATTTTCAAATTTAGGTTTCAAAATTTATCATTAAAGTTGTTGACGAAATGCCGTAAACAATACTTGTAAAAAATACTTTGAGAAACTTAGCTCAATATAGAAGTTGTTTAAGAGAGTGATGTGAAAAATACCTATGAAAACCACGCGGCTCCAACCATGGAGATCCATGATCGTTAACTTCCTTTAAGATTCCCATATGGCGATCCGCTAACAAACAAATACCTTCACGTTCTTTCACCACATGCTTCTTGACATAATTAAGAAACCAATACCAATTACTATAAGATTCATTTTCAACAATAGCGAATCCAAGTGGCAAAATCTGATTGTTGCCATCAACTCCCATCGCAATCATCATCTTACCATTACGCTTACCATACAAATGTGTACCATCAATGATTATCACGGGTCGCCAATGCTCAAAGCCCTTGATAGAAGGGTCAAAAGCCCAAAAAACACGTCTAAACTCCACGTAATCTACGTTAGGAAGCCTGTGAGTGCTCCATTCAACAATAGTCCCACGATTGAACTTTTGGAGTGCAAATAGAAATTATGGTAAAGAAATATAAGATTCTTCCCAGTTCCCAAAGATGTGTTCTATTGCCTTGCGTTTTCCTGCCCAAACCTTCATGTATGATGGATTATAACCTAAATTTTCAATTATTTCAGCTCTCAAAGTATGAATACTAATAGATGGTTGCTCTTTTATAAGATGTTGTGTTTCTTGAGCAATTAAATTTGCATCTAGATTGGGATGATCTTATGTAATTTTGTTGTGCAAACATGTATGTGGCCCTATATACTTTGTTATTTCAAAGAATCCACTATGTTTACGTTTACATGCACGAAGTTTCCATTTGCAGCCACATTGTGATCTTAAACGACATCTTATTTTCCAAATAGTTGGAGATGTTTCGACCACTTCATGTTGCTTATGCTTTCGGATAGTGTAAAGCTTAATAGCTCGAACAAGTTCTTCCTTATCCTTGAAAGAATCTTTTTCTAGCTAAATCAGTTTTACTTTCAGAGTATAAGATCCTCTAGTTATCAACATTAGCATTCTCCAATACCCCCAAACTAATAAAATAAGAAGGTACTTGCACATTAGAGTCATTTTCTTGTCCATCTACTTGTGGTGCTTCATATGTTTCATCCTGATCTCTAGTTTCATTATCAATTACAATTGCATCCTCATCTCGAGTTTCATCATCATCCTTAAAGTCTTCGTCATCTGTTTCAAATCCATAACTCATTTCATTGTTCACAATGAAAATTTGAGAGATCGTGTTGAAATCCTCATTCTCAATCATGTTTGATACGACATTGGTTGGTAATAACTTCTGGTACATTCTTTTGATATCTTACGGGGCAATGAAGCATCATTCTCTATTAAACTTGATATCTGAGTTCTGAAAATAGTGTAACAAATACATTTTATGTAATCAAACAATTGAAAACACGACTTAAAACCAAAAGATTAAATAAATAACATAGAATATACATGTGTGATATATTTATTTGGTTGTTAAAATCCTCATTAACGACATCAGTAGGAAAAAACTTGTTGGTCGTTTCTTTTGATATCTCGCTAGGCAATGAAGCATTCTTCTCTATCAAACTTGATGGTTGATTTATGCAAGGAGTATGATAAACAAGGAGTATGATTTACTTCTGGACTTGTACTACATATGACAGGTTATTACACCTTATATCTTAAAAAAAATCCTGATTTGAAAGCAATATTTCCAACACGTGCAACTTCTTGTATATAAGATAGATAAAATTTAAGATATGGATCAAAGATTTTGCCTTTTGACATAGTATCTTTGGCTAACTGCAGGAGAAAGATGTAGATGCAATAAAACAACGCCTTCTGAAAGGATATGACAATAGCTTCTGGACTTTGTAGTGTCCCTAAGCTTGGCTACTATGGTACTGAACACGATAGTGAAGATCGTTTTATTTAATTAGTGGATATGTTCCTAATTCTGGCGATGGTCTCAAAAGGCTGGTAAGTTATTATCTAACCTTTTCTGAAGAGAAGCATACAATTTGTTATCATTTAAGTAACAATTTTTTTTGCCTTTAATATCTAGTCATACAAATATTTGGAATGTTCTTGGGGATATAATATGATTTCATGTGTGTAAAATAATGAGTATGTATTGATCTTGTTCATACAGGAACTTGAAAAGTCAAAACCTGTTATTTTAATAGGTGAGCCAAGCTTAGAGACACTACAAATCAAAAGGAAAAAAGCTTTGATCCATATCTTAAATTTGATCTTATATACAAGAAGTTGCATGCGTTGGAAATATTGCTTTCTCACCGGGCGTTGTTTTAAGCTAAACAATTAAAAAAATAAGTAAGAAATAGTGTAAACACTATAGATCTAATCGACAACACCACTTATAAATCACCCAACCAACCTCCCCTATGGTGATCTTTATTACTTAAAAATCTATAGTTAATGAGTCCACAAACGTGTGCTCACCTACAATTACAAAGACAAACGTATTGTCATCAAACGAGTGCTATACCAGAAATACAAAAGATCTCACAAACAATGAACCTCACTACAACCCTCAATACTTACTAACAATATCAGAAATAAGATCAAGATGATCTAATACAACTCAAATAACCAGACTAATAAAACCCTTAATTTTAGAGAGAAAGAGAGAGAGAGTGTGTTAATCGTTGTATATATATATATATATATATATATATATATATATATATATAATATATATATATATTATAGTATATATATTATTTTATTTATATAATATATATGAAGACTGAATGAGGAGAATAGAGCTGGGTCAGGCCTTATATAGCCAGAAAGTACACTTCAGCCCTCAAGTATCCAGAACCTGCTAAACAGAGACTAAACACTCAAACTGTTAGATAAATGTGCAAGAATGACCCATGCATATATAAAAAACCATAAGGCTGCATAAAAGAATTATTTCCAACACCCCTTCTCAGACTTAGGGTTTGAACATATCCATCAATCCCAACTTTTTACAAAACTCAACATGATGTGATATGCTTAACCCGTTAGTAAACAAATCTGCCACATTCTTGGCAGACCCAATCATAACAGTTTTAATAACACCAAAAGACACTTTCTCCTTAACCAACTGTAAATCAATTTCAAAAGGCTTAGTTTTCTCATGAAAAACAGGATTAACATGAATCTGAATTGCAGAGCTGCTATCACAATACAAGTTAACATGAAACAAACCCTCAATATCTAAGTCCTTTAAGATTTTACCAATCCATATAATTTCACAAGTAGTAGATGCAAGACATCTATACTCAGATTCAGTAGAGGACCTAGATATTGTTTGTTGTTTCTTGCTTTTCCAAGAGATGAAATTTTTACATAAATACTCACAGAGACCTGACACAGACCTTCTAGTATTAAGACACTTAGCCCAGTTTGCATCTGAAAAAGCATGCAGACTAAACTTGTTACCTTTATTAAATTGAATGCCAGTTCCAGGTGCTTGCTTTAAGTACCTAAGTACTCTCAAACCTGTAGTATAATGTGACTGAAGAGGAGCATGCATATGCTGCCTTAGATGGTGCACAACATATGCAATGTCAGGTCTAGTGACACACAGATAGATAAGATTTTCAACAAGCTTTTGATAATCAGTCATATTAGTAGTGTATTTATCTTTTTCAGACTCCTTAACACACATGACACTATTTTGCTGCAAAGGAGTTGTAGTAGATTTACAAGCCAACAACCCATACTCACTTAACAATTCCAAACAATACTTTCTCTGAGATAAACAAACACCATTTTGATTTTCCAAGACTTTAATTCCTAAAAAATATTTTAATTTACCCCAAATCTTTTATCATAAATTTTGAACTTAAAAATTGTTTAAACTTCTCTATTTCAGTTAGATCATTTCCAGTAATGACAATGTCATCAACATATACTAACAAAGCAATAAACAACCTCTTCTTACTCTTAACATACAAAGAATAATCATTTTACTTTGAATGAAACCATTTTCAATTAAAGCACAAGTAAGTTTCTCATTCCATTATCTAGAAGCTTGTTTAAGCCCATACAAAGACTTAATAAGTCTGCAAACTTTAGTCTCATCATTATCATAATAGCCAGGAGGGAGATACATGTAAACCTCCTTATGTAAATCACCATAAAAAACATTGTTAACATCTAATTGAAATAAAGGCCAATTATTAGACACAACAAGACCAATTAGACATATAACAGTAACCATTTTGACTACAAGACTAAAAGTTTCCTCATAGTCAATACCCTTTCTTTGACTAAACCCTTTGGCAACCAACCTAGCTTTATATCTATCAACCTCACCAAAACCCTTATACTTGATTTTAAAAATCCATTTGCACCCAATTTTTTTTAGTAACCATGGTTTTTGCTCTTTAGGCTGACTAATCCACAGGGTTTGCACCTAATTGCTTTTCTTCCAACATGAAGATCAGCTAAGACCCAAGTATTGTTTCTATGTAAAGCTTCCATTTCTTGGTTCATAGCATTAATCCAATTTTCATTTTTACAAGCATCAGCATAAGACCTAGGTTCCACAGACTTATTCAAAGTAGTAGAAAAACAGTAGTTCACAGAAGACAACTTAGAATAAGAAACATGCTTTTCAAGACCAAATTTCACATTACTATTAACAAAAAAGTCATTTAACTTAACATGCATGGTTCTATTTCTAGAAGACCTCTGTGGTTCAACCCCTGAACTACTAGAACCATCACCATTATGAAAAACTTAACTATTGCCCTAAGAGATGACATTTTCCTCTATTTGGGTTGCAATGGAAACTGCTTCATCATCAACTGTATTAATACAACCATCCGAAGTTGCACACCCATTACTTCCACATTAGAAGGGCCCCATCTTTATCATTGGGACTTACAAGACTTTTGGTGTCAAAGAAATTTAAATAGTCAACGTCAGTTGACACTTTTTTATTTTTACAAAAGTTTTTATCACACACTTGCATTTTAAAAGGAAAAACAGTTTCATAAAATCTCACATCCCTAAAAAATAAAACAGTTTTAGTATCAAGACTATACAACTTATAAGCCTGTTTCACAGTTGAAAAACCAATGAGAACACATTTCTCAGACCTGACACCAAACTTATCACTGTTATTCAACACAGTTGAATAACATAGACACCAAAAATCCCTTAAATGAGAGAGACTAGGTTCCTTACCATAAACTAATCTAAAAGGGGATGCACCAGACAAGACAGAGGAGGGCAACCTATTAACCAAATAAGTAGCAGTTAAAACACATTCAAGCCACATACTAAGAAGAATCTCCCCCTCAAACATAAGACTCCTAGCAACATTTAAGAGGTGTCTATGTTTCCTCTCAGCAATACCATTTTGCTGAGGGGTATAAGAACAAGAGGTCTGATGAATAATACTAGAATTAATAAACAAATTAAGCATATTGGAATTAACAAACCCAATTCCATTGTCAGACCTGACAACCTTAACTTTTATACCAAATTGAGTGTCAATCATTTTTAAAAAACTATCAATACATTCAAAAACATCAATTTTAGATTTTTAAAGATAAACCCAGACAGCCCTGCTATAATCATCCACAGAAATGAGAAAATACTTGTACCCATCCCTACTAACCACTCTGTAGGGACCCCATACATCAAGGTGAATCAAATCACCCAAACCAGTAGACTTGTGATCACTCAGAGAAAATGGCTCTCTGGTCTGGTTAGCCTTATGATAGATGTCACAAGCAGAACTGTGATCAACAGTTTTAAACCCAATTTTATCTCCTATGACAGACAAGACTTGGTCAGCAGGATGACCAAGCCTACAATGCCACAAATCTTTAGACACATGACTAACAAACCTTGAATGACACATACCAACATTAGACTTACCATTATCACCACAATCAAACATATATAGACCAGCAGATTCACTACCAGTCCCTAAAATTTTTCCTAATTTCAAATCCTGAATGTAACACTTAGATTCATCAAAACCAACAAAATACTTACTATCTTTTATCATTTTATTAATAGATAACATGCTGATATTATACTTAGGAACAACCAAAACATCAAACAAAACCACATTATCAGTAAGCCTAAGACTTCCTATAGTTGTAATTTTAGCCATAGTCCCATTAGGATGCCCAACAGTCAATTTTAAACTAGAAATATCAACAACATTAATATATTATTAGTTGAAACAGTCATATGCTGATTTGCACTAGAATCAATAATCCATCCAAGAGTAACATTATACATGTAAGCATTAGTTTTAGCACAAAAGAACTTCTCAAAATGCAAATTGAAATAGGTATTACTATTGAAGAAACTAGGTCTTATACCTGACATATTGCCAAAAACATTAGCAGCAGGTTTCTTATTGATTAGGCTCAAAAGTTTCATCATTTGATCATTTGTAAAACTACCAGGCATAGAACCAGAAGAAGTAAATGTAGTTTGAGAAACATCAACATTACCATTAAATTTTTTCATAGAACCAGATTGCTTAGACAAGTTAGGGTTCCTTTTAAACCCAACAGGATACCCATTCATCTCATAACATTTGTCTATAGTATGACCAATCAGATCATAATGTTTACATACGAAATTAGGATTAGGACCTCTGTTATTGTTGATATTAGAACTAACTCTCCTATTAGATTTATTATTGTTATTATTGGTCCTAACAACAAAAGTAGTAGGAGAATTTTTCACAGACAATTTACCAGGTGAAAGCCTCCTATGGGACTCTTCCCTGGACACTATTGCAAAGGCATCCTTTACTTCAGGTAAAGGTTCCCTTGCAAGTAAATTACTCCTAACAGGTTGATAAACATCATTAAGCCCCATAAGAAACTGCATAATCCTAACCAATTGGTTATGTTTAAGCTATCTCTCATGAGCACCACAAGTACAAGCAGGCAACAAAGTGAGAATATCAAATTCTCTCCACAAAAAATTCAAAGTATGATAATATTTAGGCATAGACAAATCACCTTGTTTCAATTCATTAATCTTATGCACTAAATTAAATATAACAAACCCATCTATTTTATCATAAGTTTCATCTAATTCAGACCAAACTTTAGAAGCCATTTCAGAGTAAACTTGGCCCAAATACAATTCTTGAGACAAAGAACCAAGAATCCAAGTTAGAACAACAACATTACATCTTTCCCATTGCTGGGATAAAACAGGACTAGTAACTATTCTAACACAAGTACATCCATAAAACCCAATTTATTTTTACCCTTAAGAGCAATTTTCATAGCAGTAGACCACATTTTATAATTATCAGATATAGTCAATTTAAAACTAACAATAGGCACATTAGAGTGATCAGCAGGTTGAAAATACAAAGGATTACCAGCATTGTCACACCCTGCCAAGGCGGAAACACAAGGCGTAACATCATGGATATCATCACAACACATTAGTGTCAACAATAGAGAATCACTACATGCATAACTAATATAAGAGACACGATGTGTCATGACAATACCGAAAATAAAAGAACGACATCTTCTATTAATGAAAACAGGGTCTCATCAATACAAAGACAATGTCTCACAAACCTAATAAAAACATTCAAGAATTCATGCAACAAAATACGAAACGAAATCAACCAGGAACTTCTAATGCAGCCTAATGGTCTCTCTAGCCACTTTTATTTACTTCAACACCATCATAAAGCTCACCTGAAAATGATGCTTAAAACGCTAACACAATGGTTGGTAAGAGTCGTAGGTTTTACGACACCAATACAAGATTTAAATCAATTACTGTGATTATAAAAAAAACAAAACATGGCAGGACAATTAAGCTGGCTATTATACATGCTAGCATACATGCAACTAAGAATCTTAATTTGGGACAGAACGTGTCCCCCGATCCAATGCAACAAAAATAGTCATGGAGAGGAATGAAATCCCCAAATCCTAGACTCTTGGTACCGTATCCGCACACAAATAGGTTCATACCCACACCAAGTAGGCGAAACCTCTTACCCACAAAGTAGGCGAAAACCAATGCAACATCATACAACATGCAGCACATAACATATAATAGCTACTTAAATGTCCATGAGTAACTTGAACCATATAATCACAGAATCAAAACATTTTGAAACATAATTTTGCATCACTTCCATCCCAAGAAAACATAGTAAAATAGGACTATGAAACTCACCTGGATACTCAAACGCAACTTTCAAATCTCTACACGCAACTATACAAATAAATAAACATGGTTACACGCGACCAAGCTAAAAGCTCTAGTCTATGTAACACACATATGATGGATGTCTAAGGGTTTAGTTAACCATCATGGGTCACTCCGACACCATGCCCAACCTTAACCATCTTACCAACACTTTACACTAGCTACTTACAATTAACTTAGAATTGCAGAATTTTAGTGTCTCTTTACGTACCCAAAACCCTTACTTAATGATCTTCATAAATTATACCAAAAATCACCCATGTTCATTTATGAGTATATTAACTACTTGTGATTCTAAAGTATTACTTACATGTGTAACTACCTCAAATAAAATCAAACTTCAAAACTGTCCTAATTAGGATCTGATTGCACACCAAAATATATCACTCAAACTACCATACTTAAACATGCTTTCAGAGGCTAATTTTTACAGGATTATCCATAGACATATGGAACTTAACTACTGTAGAAGGGCTAAGCTTAATTCGACTTTTAAGTATAGGTTTTACCCTCACAAACATGACCTAAACCTGACCCATATTTACTGATCTGACAACTTTTAGTGTAACCAACATTTGAATGACTTCCCGACCTTAAAAACTTTCGAGGCCGGATTTTCTAGACACTAGACTCGTTGAACTTATCAATAGACATAAGCATACAACTCTAAGCAAAAATAACATCTAACTACATGAACATCGCCCGTCTTCGAGGAAACTCGTCAAAACCTTAAGTTGTGTAATAACGTCATTCATAACCTAACCCCGCAACTCATCAAACAAGAACTGTCTTGGAACTAAGTTATGAGTTGTTACAAAGCTCAATGTTTTTGAAGAATCAGCTCGACTTTGAGTTTATTCAAAATATAACATTAACCAAACCACCTCAGAACATTCAAGGGTGCACTAAAGTCTGTCAATAACCCTATGTGTCCAACTTTACTTAGTACTTCCAATGATAGCTTGCTCAACAAGCAAGTGTGGATACTTCATTTTTATGAAATCCTCATGACCTCGCTTCGAGTTCCAATGGACTTAACTATCGGAATCTTACTACGTCTCAAACTTTAACCTCGCCATCGATAATCCTAACAGGTTCTTCAATAAAACGAAAAGTTTTGTCTACCTTAATTTCTTCTAAATGCACATGCAGATTTGTATCCGCTAAATACTTCTTTAAATTTGAAACACATCAAATACGCTACTAAATTATTGAGACAATCTTAATCAATAGGGCATAGGATAGATCCCTTTAATGATCTCAAATGGTCTCACATATATTAATGCTAACATTTCTTTCTTTTCCAAATGCACTACATCTTTCCAAGACGAGACTTCCAACATCACTTTATCACCAACTTCAACTCTAAATGTTTACGCATATTGCTAACATAGCTCTTTTGGCAATCTCTAGCCGCTTTGAGCTTCTCCTTGATCAAGACTACCTTGTCGGTTGTCTCTTGTACCAACTCGGCCTAATCAAACCACTTTCTCCAACTTCAGCCTACAGAACATGTGACCTACACTTCCTTCCGTACAACGCTTTAAATAGCGCACATCAAACACCCGAATGATAACTATTATTATCGAAAACTCAGTTAAGGGTAGACGAGTATCCTAATTACCACAAAAAAAATCAATCACGCACGCTCTCAACATATCCTTCAAAGTCTGAATGGTACGCTTACTTTGTCTATCCGTTTGAGGATGATAAGTCGTACGCATGTTTTAGCCGTGTTCTCAATGCCTTCTGCAATGTCTACCAAAGCCTCGAAGTAAATCTTCCACCATGATGGAGATGATCGACACATGCACTCCATGCCTTGTTACTATCTCATTAGTGTAAAGTCTCGCCAAATTCTCCATTTTAAAATCTTCACGTATTACCATGTAATGGGCATACCTTAGTCATTCTATCGACTATTACCCAATTCGTATCACACTCACTACTTAATCTTGGCAACCTTGTAATAAAGTCCATAGTTATTATATCCTACTTTCACTCGGGTATCTCTAGTTGTTACAATAAACCTGAAGGTCTTTGATGTTTCAGCATTCACCTTTAAACAAGTCAAACAATTGCTAACATAGGTAGCAATATCCTTCTCCATACATGGCCACCATACATATCTCTAAGGTCATAGTACGTCTTATCCGCTCCCGAATGTACCAAGTACCTAGATGCATGAGCCTCATCCATCATTAATGTCCTTACATCACCTATTAATGGAACCCATAATAAATATATACCTCCACCTTCCTTCCTTTCCATTAGTTGGTCTAGGCCACGCGGCATTTTTGCTGTCGTGTTCTCTACCTTGCCTCTTTGCATGAGTACACAACCTAATCCTTGATTCAACGCGTCGCAGCAAACTACAAAATCTTTGGATCCATCAGGCAATGACAATATTGGTGCATTTCGCAAATTTCCCTTCAACGTCTGAAAAGCTTCCTCTTGTTCCTTGGCCCACTCCTACTTCTTATTCTTCTGAGTCAGTGAAGCAAGGGGTTGAGCAATCTTAGAACAAGTTTACTATGAAACGTTGGTAGTAACCTGCCAATCCCAAGAATGATCGTATCTCGGATGGCGTCTTAGTTACTTTTTAATTCTTCATTGCTTCTATCTTACTAGAGTCTACGTGAATATCATTGTTGTTAACCACGTGTCTGAGAAAATGCACTTCTTTTAGCCAAAATTCATACTTGGAAAACTAGGTAAACAACTTTTCCTTCTTTAGTGGGTCCAACACCAACTTCTAATGAACGTTGTGATCCTCCTTAGACTTCGAGTAGATCAAGATATCATCGATAAACAAAATGAAAAACTTGTCTAAATACGGCTTGCACACCCGGTTCTTTAAGTCCATGAAAACCGTTGGTGCATTGGTTAATCCAAAAGGCATAACCGTAACTTAAAACGTCCATACCGCGTCCTAAAGGCAGTCTTTGGAATATCTTCTTCATGCACTCTCTCAACTGATGATAACCAGATTCGAAGATCTATCGTAAAGAAATTAACGCGAACCTTGTAACTGGTCGAACAAGTCGTCGATCCTGAGCAGATTCTTGGTGGTCAGCTAGTCCAACTCTCGATAGTCTAGGCACATTTGAAATGAATCGTCCTTCTTCTTGACAACACAGGTGCTCCCCACAGAGAGTGACTTGATCGAATAAAACGTATATCAAACGAATCCTAAGGGTTACGAACTATCGAATAGGGTAGCAAACGAATATCGAATCAAAGGCTAGAAAATATCTAAGGGATTTCACATATGGAAGTAGATGCGGATCAAATGTCATAAGAATCCTTAAAAGAAAGGATAGAATATCTATACCGATAGGAAACACAAACGAAAGAGTCAACAAAGCGTACCACGACAAAATAAACGCATAACGAATAACAATACCTATCAAGATTGATAAATGAAAAGATAGGATTCTTATACCAATAACCGACTTTACTCGAAAGAACCAACTAATAATGTTTTTATAAAAATCAATTTATCATAATAAAGAAAGTCGTTTTAAATTAAAAAAATCGTCTTAAATATAATCTTTATAAAATTCATTTTAATCATGGTTGTCATAAAATCCAGAGACAGTTATTTAACAGTGTATCGCATCTTACCCATATAAATTACTTTAAACATCCTTTTTATAATTATAAAATTTATCAAAAACAAGCACATAAAAAAATTATTATCATATCTTATTCATAAATATTATCTAAAAGAAAATAGTTTTGTCAGTCAACCAATTATCATTTTGTTTCAAAATTTATTGTAAACATAGTTTTTCTTAAAAGAGACATTTCCACAAAAGTATTGTATTCATAAAATCATTTCAATATAGTTTTCCCCAAACACCATCAAGATATACTTCAAAAGGTTTTCATAATTCGACATTAATGTAAAATATGTTACTCAAACAAGGACATCATAATACCAAAAGAGATTGTAAAATACCGTAAAGACTCTAACAAAATTTTATTGTTTGAAAGCGAAAGAAAGTACCATGTACCATATAGTCAGAATAACAGTGAAGCGAACATGTTCAAGAGAACTTCATACGAAGACATTACGTACCAAAAGAAGAATGCAAAGACTCATCCGTACTCACGATCAAAAGAACAACCATTAAAAAGCGTCGGCACTAACATGTCGCAGTATGTTGCCAAACCAAAGGATATATAAAGAACGAATTAATGATCCGCACTAATATGTTAGGAACAATTAGTGCTTAAAAGAAAATTTTGATAGTCATACGAGTAATCATTACCACGAAAGAACCAATGAAATGTACCAATATCCAAAGAAGTAGATCCGAACAACCAATATTCATCAAGACACTGAATAGAAAAGTTAGATCATCCATACTAGCATGGTACAAACAAGGGATGCTAAAATGAGAGTTATATATCCAAGCGAATAATGGAGCAGACGAGCAAACTCAATAATCATAATAATAGCATTAACGGGTATCCGAGGTATTCGTAAGTGATAGATAGAAGGGAAACTTACTAACTTCATAACTATACATAATACAACCCCATATAATATAACATCTTACACTACCGACTAACAAGCAAACACCAATTAATGCAATCATGGTCACAAGTCTACGTGTGTGATGCCTTTATAATTATGTTGGCCGCCATAATTATAATTGCATCCTTTCACACGTATACTTACTTCCAAGACTACACCTCTCGATGATAACGCACCTATAAGCACATATACCACATTGCACATCTTAAACCACTCCAATATAACACATAAAGGATGCTCCATTAAGGAAATACTTACTTATATAAAAATAAAATCAAAAACGACAGAAAGAAACGACGGTCTCGAAGTGCCTAAAAGACGTAATATCCGAAAGAAATCTTCAATAGCAACGTGTCGAGGTAAAAGACCAAATAAACTTATGTTGAACCTTGCTTGGGTTTGAATTTTCCTTCGCAAGAGTCACCCGACTCCGCGGGTCCATGCCTACTACGAGCATTCGACAAGCGATCAACTACCCTATCTCCATTAGTTCCATAAGAGGCTCCTTCTCAATTGGCTCCTCTTTTGAATCTCTATAACGCTTAAGTCCAATTGGGAAAATGGTTCCCCAACAAAACTTCTTACGGATATGGGAAACATAGCTATAAATAGTAAGGAATTATTATATACTATACTAGATAATAGTAGATAAAATAGCTAAATAAAAGTTAGACAAAATAAGATAATAAAAGCTATATAATTAGGGGAAAGTATAATAGTTATAATACTAAACACTTAGGCCCTAAAATGAAACTATATGAGGGACTCCTAGGTTATAGTCTAGGCTCAACCACCTACTTCTCTATAACCAAAGGCTCTGATACCAATCTGTCACACCCCGCCAAGGCAGAAACACGAGGCGTAACATCATGGATATCATCACAAAACAATGGTGTCAAGAATAGAGAATCACTACATGCATAACTAATATAAAATACACGATGTGTCATGACAATACCAAAAACAAAAGAATGACATCTTGTATTAATAAAAAAGGGGTCTCATCAATACAAAGACAATGTCTCACAAACCTAATAAAATCATTCAAGAATTCATGCAACAAAATACAAAATGAAATCACCTGGGAACTTCCAATGCAGCCTAATGGTCTCTCTAGCCACTTTTATTTACTTCAACACCTTCATAACGCTCACCTAAAAATGATTCTTAAAACGTCAACACAATAGTTGGTGAGAGTCATAGGTTTTACGACACCAATACAAGATTTAAATCAATTACTATGATTACATAAAAAAATAAAACATGGCAGGACAAATAAGCTGGCTATTATACATGCTAGCATTCATGCAACTAAGAATCTCAACTGGGACGGAACGTGTCCCCCGATCCAATGTAACAAAAATAGTCATGAAGAGGAATGAAATCCCCAAATCCCAGACTCTTGGTACCGTATCCGCACACAAACATGCTCATACCCACACCAAGTAGGCGAAACCTCTTACCCACAAAATAGGCGAAGACTAATGCAACATCATACAACATGCAACACATAACATATAATAGCTACTTAAATGTTCATGTGTAACTTGAACCATATAATCACAGAATCAAAACATTTTGAAACATACTTTGCATCACTTCCATCTTAAGAAAACATAGTAAAATGAGACTATGAAACTCACCTGGATACTCAAACGCAACTTCCAAATCTCTACACGCAACTATACAAATAAATAAACACGGTTACACGCGACCAAGCTAAAAGCTCTAGTCCATGTAACACACATATGATGGATGTCTAAGGGTTTAGTTAACCATTATGGGTCACCCCCGACACCATGCCCAACCTTAACCATCTTATTAACACTTAACACTAGCTACTTACAATTAACTCAGAATTGCAGAATTTTAGTGCCTCTTTACGTACCCAAAACCCTTACTTAATGACCTTTATAAATTATACCAAAAAGCACCCCTGTTTATTTATGAGTATATTAACTACCTTGTGATTCCCAAGTATTACTTACATGTGTAACTAACTCAAATAAAATCAAACTTCAAGACTATCCTAATTCATATCTGATTGCACACCAAAATATATCACTCTAACTACCATACTTAGACATGCTTTCAGAGGCTAATTTTTACAAGATTATTCATAGACATATAGAACTTAACTACTGAGAAGGGTTATGCTTAATTCCACTTTTAAGTATAGGTTTTACCCTCACAAACATGACCTAAATCTGACCCGTATTTACTGATCTGACAACTTTTAGTGTAACCAACATTTGAATGACTTCCCGATCTTAAAAACTTTCGAGGCTGGATTTTCTGGAAACTAGACTCGCTGAACTTATCAATTGACATAAGATTCATTAAAAATCTTGTTACCACTCATGAGATAACATTCGAACAAGATGACTCAAAATTCTGCTCAACCCTAAATTCAATTTTATCGCGTTCTAACTCTAACCAAATACATCAATATGATTCTAATTAACCCTAAAGACTTCTAATTAAGTTTAACATCTTTAATTTACAGATTTTATGAAACATTAATTTATCCATTACTTTATTGTTACATGAATTAAAAAGAAAGTTAAAACAATTAAATTTTTTAAACATACCTTGATCCTTAATTTTTGAAACCTCAATTCACCAATTTGATCTTGAATAAAAAAAAATCTTTTTTTTCTTCTGCTCTTGAATTCGTACGGTTTAAAAAAAATATAGGATTATGGGCTTGTATTTATAGTGAAGGAAAATAGATTTAGATAATTACCAAATTAGAATCCTACTTTTACTAAAATTAGTTTTCCCTTTTTTTTCTTTCTTTAAAATCGGCCCAGACAACCTTTTTTTATTTTTTTTATTTATTATTATTTACACAAAAACCCTTTAATTTTGTTATTTTTATAAAAACCTTTATTTATTTAGACATCCTTCTAAATAAAACTAGTTTTAAATACCTAAAAAATAATTTCTCTTCATACTTTATTTCTCCAACTTAATAATACTAAAATTTTACTAACTAAATTTCTAAACCAAATTTTCTATTCTCGCGAATTCCTATTATCTAAATACATATACATATACATATAAATACGTACACACATAAAATTTTACCATCATTTTCATTGTCACTAAAATATGAACATAATGAAATATCCATAGCAACCATAACTTCAATCACCATGAGACAATCACGCTCAATGGATTTGTAACCAACTCACATAAGATCGCATAAACACATAATTATCAAAACACATAATGAAGCTCAAGTCAATACCAACGGTTTGACTAACCTGCTAAAAGCATAGTTGTCACAGAAACTTCCTAAGAACTTCCAAGCTTCTTCTTGTCAAATAAAACTTGTAATCAAAGACAAAAACAACTACACCAAGCATAAAATTGGTGGGATAGATAAATATATAACAAGAATTTAGGGTTTCGACTCTATGAAAGCAGTAAAGATAGGATGAGAGTAATGATATAATTATAGGTTTTCTGCAGGTTTACAAAAGAATTACAAATTTTAAATATTGTACATTTTTTTTCAGAAATACTAGAAAAAAATTGAATTTTTACATAGCTGGAGACGCGACACCGCCAGGATAAATCCTGACGCCGCCTCTAGCGTCTGTGAAAATTTCTTCTTCGTTTTTAATGAGTTTATTAGTCAAAACTAAAGAAAGCACTGCATAAAAACCTGGAGTTAGTCATTACAATCATATGACTCGAAACTGACGCAAATTAATCTAAATAATTTATTTTAAATGTTTGAATTTGGTTCTTAAAAAACGGATATATTCCTCTACACTTATTTTGTTGCAAAATACCTTTGATTGCAAATAAGACGAAGTTACACACAAACAAAGCATGATTACACAATAATTCAAACATAATAAAACTAATAATAAAGAGTTAAGACACAAGACACTCCTAATATGCGATAAAATAAATATTGGGTTGCCTCCCAAAAAGCACTTTTCTTTATTTACGAGTCTTGTAGCTAGACTCGAAGTCACACGTTCTTACGTGACTTCTCCTCTACTCTTCCTCCTGGCTTTTGCGGCCATCAAACTTCGAATTCCTCTACACACATACTCGTCATACTTGTATTCGGGCCCTAGATCTAAGCTGTCTGAGTAGTGGGTTTTTCACATTTATCATCATCACTCTCTATGATGAAAGGAGGAATGCTATCGGTGCCTCTATCCGTAAAATCTACGTGTTTGAACATGTCCATTTTGTGGGGCATTTTGAATGTGATCCTTTCTTTATCTCTTTCAAACACGACTGTTCCTTCCTCTTTATTATAAACTAGCCCGGTTGCTTCCACAAACGGCTTTCCGGACACCACTGATCTAAGGTAATGATCAATGACACTAGTCATATCTTCGAGCACCATGAAGTCACATTCGTAAGTGAAGTTCCCAACAAAAACTCTTAGTCCCTTAACTCTCCCTACAAAGTTGTAGTTTTTCTTAGGGTTTGAAGGTTTCCTTCTTGGTTCCAACCTATTACTCATGATCCACTTATAATGAAGCCTAGACATTATGTTGATTGGTGATTCTAAATCTAAATAGGCTTGCTCTTTATTGAATTGACCAATCATGCATAAGAACTTCACATTATTTACGTTCTCGGTTCTGATCTTGGCCTTCACCCATGGGGGCTGAGGTTTTTAAAAGCCACTCATGATACCTTAACTCTTTCATAGTGGGAAAGGTGTCGAAGTGTTCCAGGTTATCTTCCTCTTCTTCCTCGATCTCTCCCTTAGTTTCCTCCTCGACTTCTTTTTCGCTTTTAACTTCTTCATCAGTATCATTTGCATTCTCGTCGTTTGTGTAATTAGTTTTGCTGGGCTCCACACTACTTTCTTCCTCAGCTTCATTCTCCTTATTTAGAATGACCATTAAATTAATGAAGTGAACACGTTTTGGAGACGAGGGATTTTTGTTTTGTTTAATTATGGATGATTGAGATAGATACTCTGGGGAGAGTAACTTTGATCGGCTTTTGATTCCCTTGCTTTTAAGCTCTTCTTTAGTATGGTAGTCTATAGACGTGAAATTCATTTGAGCTGTGGGGCCTCCTGCGGTGTCACAAAGGGGGTGTCATCAAGCTTTTTAGAAACGGCCTTCCATAAAAGATTAATTTTACTAATCATGTTGTCTTGTTGTTGTTCAAGTTGAGTCCTTAGACTGGATAGTCTTTTCTCTTGATGAGCTTCAAAATCAACTAGTGCCTTCTCAAGCTTCGTTTGGTGATTAGATGAGTAGGTATAGAATGAGCCATTCTGTGGGCTGGTAAATGTCTGTTTGTGTGCCCAGTTAAAGTTTAGATTTTCCTTCCAAGAATTGGCGGCTTTGTTAAAGCTTCTCGGTCCTTGGTTTGAAGTGAGCTGCCTATTTCTCGACTCGTCGGTTCGTGAGGATGCGTATTCAACAAAGGCTTGTTCGAGATCTTCCATGCAATACTGAGTGTCGTGAGGACCACTATAGATCTCACATGAGGTAGTGATTTTGTTCACTTGAGTAGGTTGTGTCGGAGCAAGATGAGCTTCCATCAAGCGTTAGACTTGATTTTTGATCTCGATTAGACGGTAGTCAGATGTACTCGGGACATCTTAAGGCAAAGCGATTGCCTTGACCGACTTAGTGAAATCCCTTAGGTCGTTCCAACTTCCATTGTCATAGAGGGCGAGGTCCTCTAATAATGCCCAGGATTCTTTGGCGTTTCGGTCACGAAGCTTACCACCGGCCGATTGGTCAATGGTTCATCTTGTGACGGGGTTATTATGGTTATAAAAAATTTAGACTTGGAGCCAAAGGTTGATGCCATGATGAGGGACTTTATGGAGTAAGTCTTTGAAACGAGTCCATGATTCTGATAGAGATTCTTCATGATGTTGTTGGAACATTAGGATATCGTTGCGGAGTTTTTTAGTCCTTCCCGGTAGAAAAAATTAAGCAAGGAAACGAGTAGTAAGATCCTTCCATGTGGTGATGGATCCTGCTGGAAGACGTTAAAGCCAATTGCTAGCTTGATCGGGAAGGGAAAATTGAAATAAATCAGGCGCGTTCTTTCCCTGTTTTCACCGTCAAGGTCAAGTGAGTCCACAAGTTTTAAGAAATCCTTGAGGTGCTGGTTTGGATCCTCAGACCAAAGTCCGTGGAATAAGAATCCGTTTTGCACCAACCGGATGGTGTCGGATCGAAGAGGTACCATGTTGTTCCCTACTGGGAGCTCAATGGTATTCCTGTAGCCTTCGTGGCTAGGTTTGGAGTAGTCTCTAAGAGTTCAGATAGGATTCTCGTCTCTTATGGTGGTTGACGAGAATGGATTACGAAACAATTAGCACAAAAAAAGATAGACTACGAGAAAGCTATTATGCGGAAATTAAAGTCTCACTTGAAAGGATTCAAGCAAGTAGAACTAAGTTAAACTATGATCAAACCTAACTATTCCCCAGCAACGGCGCTAAAAACTTGATTCGGTCGTCGTAGGACTTCAACGAGAAGTTTTACAACTCCCTAGGTAGAGTACCTAATCGTTGTAGTAGTAGTATAGGTAAGACTTGGGGGTTGTTATCGTTCTTTAGGGGAATAGGTTGGGAAGGCTTGATCACGGTCTAACAGGATTCTAGGGGTTGAGAGAAGGTTACTTTTGTATTTTTAATATTTATAGGAAAGCAGGTAAATTTATGGTTTGAGAGGTTGGTTTGATAAACTAATAACTAAACTAATTGATAAACTACTGGTGATAACTTTATGATAATTGAATGTATTTACTTAATCATGCATTACTAATCAGATTGTTTCTCCTAATCATGTTGCCTTGTCACCTTTGAGATGTAATGAGTTAGTATTTCCTAGGTTATGAACGAATTACACGAATCCGTCATCTATTTAATATTCTGTTAAGGCAAAGAACAAGTAAGCTAGTATGAAGACTATTATAAGGCCCCTAAGAGTATATTAAATGCATGTGAAATACCTTAAGAGGGATCAACCATATAAGGGCAAGGTAGTAGGAAGACTGTTACCTAATGGTATCTTTTCTACGCACTTGCGTTTCCCTAGATGTATCAACAGTGATACAGACGAAAGCTGGTTTTCTAAGGCTTAACGTGCACATTCATCAACAAGAAGCAATAGTAAAAGGATCTACAATTTGACTTTCATGCAATCATAAGCAAATACAAAAGAGAGTTTAGCCTCTCATGTTATAAAGGAAGCAAGAAGATAAATCAATCACACAACATATAGACATATTGAATGATTAATGATAAATAACTTTACTTGAATTAAAACATGGATCTAAGGTAGTATGATAGGGTTTTGAGGAGCTAAAAATGACCTATGAAGCTGCTACAAGGACTAAGGTTTGTCTTCCTAAGTTATACAAAGTTATCCCTAAAATTTTTTACATCTTGAAACCCTAAAAACAACCTTATATTTATAGAGATATAGACGCGACGGCGTCACTTTATGCTCCTCACGCCGTTGCTACGTGGATGATTCTAGATCCTCTTTAAGTCAGCCACGTCCTGATGCCGCCCTAATTTCCATCCGACGCCCCTATTGCGACGCGTTGTCCACGATATGTCAACAATATTTACTTCAAAGGATTTGGTGTAGTCCGTAACTCGTTCGTTTCCTCTATCAAATGACCAATCACCGTTATCTCCTCCAAATGGTCCATTACAAGTGCTCAAAACCCAAAAACAATTGATTAAGCATATCATATGGGCAATTTGCATAGATTTTTAAAGGGGTTAAATTGACCCCGAATAGTGTATAAAATGACTTCCTCATCAATTTTCTATAATAGACTAATCTCATCATCATCACTTCTACTCAAAAAGCATCATACTCGCATGCATATCTTCACAAAAGGTCTAAGATCCTCCTCAATACTATAGCAGTAAGAATATTATGATCCAATTTGATCTCTTGATCCCTCAACTAGATATAGCTAAAAATCAAAACCATTTGATTTAGCTTTTCTAGCTCTTTTACCTCTATGAGGTTTGGGAGTCTCACTTAGTACATCTTTTAAATGATCATCCCTTTGAGATTCATCAGAATTTGGTATAATATCCTTTGGCCTAGGTATTAAGAGAAATGATTCTCATCAAATATTGCATCTCTTGATTTTATAATTGAGTTAATAGAAATAGATTCATTAGGTTTAATAATATAAAACCTATATGCCCTGTAATGCTCAGCATATCCAACAAAGATGCAGTCAATACCCTTTTTACCCAAAGTTTTCCTTTTTGGGTCCGGAAGCCTAACAACGGCCCTACAACCCCAAACACGCAAAAATGACAGGTTGGGTCATTTCTTATACCAAAGTTCATATGGGGTAGTCTTTTTCCTTTTTATTAGGAAGCCTATTCAATAAATAGCAAGCCGTTAACATGGCTTCTCCCCCAGAACCCTTCACTCAAACCCGAGTAAGATAACATGAAATTAACCATTTCTTTACGAGCTCTATTTTTCCTTTCAGCCATACCATTTTGTTGTGGTGTGTAAGGAGTTGTAGTTTCATAAATTATTCCTACATATTAGAAAAATACAGGATCATAATATTCACCACCTCTATCCGTGCGTAAAGTTTTAATTAAGTCATTTTGTTTCAATTCAACTTCTGTTTTATAAATTCTAAATTTATCAAGGGCTTCATCTTTTGCATGTAGTAAATAAACATAGCAAAACCTAGAGGCATCATCTATAAAAGTTATAACATACTTTTTATTCCTTAACGATGGTGTTGCATGAAAATCGCACAAATCACTATGTATTAATTCAAGTATAATAGATTTCCTTGTTATAATTTTAAATGGTTGTCTAGTGATTTTTTGTTAACATACAAGTAGTACATTTTTTAGGATTTTCATCAATAGCATGAATTAAATCATCTTTAGACATTTCAAGCATTCTTTTATAGTGCACATGTCCTAAACGAGCATGCCATAATGAGAAAAATATCAACAATAAAAGAAGACATATAAATAGAACCAAAATCATCAGTAACTTTATTCAAGTTCGACATAAACATACCATTGTCATAATAGCCAAATCCTACAAATACACCAGACCTTGATAAGATATGCTTATCGGATTTATACACCTGTTTGTATCCACACTTATTTAATACACGACCATAAATCAAATTCTTACGAAGTTTTGGTATATACAACACATTAAACAAAGTAATAGATTTTCCTGAACTAAATTCCAACACCACACTTCCTTTTCCATGAACAGGAGCGCAATGATCATCACCCATGTAAATTACAAATCCGTCTTCCACCGGTTCATATGTCTTAAACCAGCAATGCTCTTTATAAACATGAGTTGTGGCACCATAATCAATCCACCACGCAATTTATAACTACCTAAAATTTTCATCAATGTAATATCTACCTATTATATTATGATCACCTTTGTACGGGGAAATTTTTCATTTTATCACATTCCATTATGTAACATTGTTTACATAACCAAAGTAAACGAGCTCACGCAACAACCAATACCAAATATAACTATTTTTATATCATATAAACATTCTAATATGACAAGTCAATGTTCTAATATCATTTTACCAAATACGTTATCTATTTAACGTACTTCTCATGACATTCTATCAAAACAACTTTAAATGTTAAACGTTTATATCAAAACCTTAATTATATGTAATGTTTACATACAAAATAAATGTACAAGTTTATAAAGCATATGTACAAGTTACAATGAACAATATTTGAATTACATTTACCCTCCTAAATCAAGGTACAACTCATTTTAGCTCAATGTACAAACTAATAAAGCATAGATTCAAACTAGCTCATTTTCCCACCATTTTCATTCTAGTTTTCGCACAAACTCATTAACACAAGTTACTAGTACCTAAAGCAACACATTTAAACCTTAAACACCCCAAATCCTAAACCTTAATTCGATCTAAAAACCTAATATCCTAAACTTTATACAAAACCCTAATCCTTAAACCTAAATCTACAATACACACTCAAATGGAATTTCAAGGCAGATCAAGGAAGTGAAGTGAAGCCCCAAGATCAGAATTTAAGCCAAGAACCAAGAGGAAAAGCCATTTGAAGTCGTTACCAGGCGTACGAGTCATAAAAACCAATTTCGACCCATATTAGCTCAAGTAAGCTAAACACTTGTTCAATAAGCTTAATTTCTGTTTTAGAACTTTCATAAGCCATGTTATATCATATATAAGTCTCTTAATTAAACCTTTAAATCACAAACCATGCGTGTTAAAATTTCTAAACCAAACAAACCATATGAAACCCTAAAAAGCTTATTTTTGTCAAATCTATAAGCTAAATCCATAAGTTATTATAATAAGCCACTTATATAAACTCTCTTAACATCTTTATAAGCTTGAAATTAAATTCTAAAGTCTTAAACCCATCAGGTTTCTTTTAAACCCAAAACGAACCCAAACGGACCCGTTTCAAGTATTTAAGCTTATTAGCTTAATTCATAAGCTATAAATTCATTATAATTTCTTATTATAACTTATTTTGTCAAGTCATAAGCTGAAAAATAGATTTTAAACGTAAAAACACATAATTATGGATTTTGGACTAAAACTGTAACAATTCTCATACGTAGGGGTATATATTGTAACTTTTCCAAACCTAATACTACAAGGACTATTATTGTAAATATAATGAAGTTAAATCACAGGGACTTGTTTTGCCAATTCTCAAAAATAGGGGTTGATTTTGTAAAAAGTTATATAAAAAGGACTAATTTTGCAAATATTTATATACCAGGGGTATAAAGTGTAAATTTCTGAAATTATAAACTAAAGGGACTAAAAATATCATTTTCCCAAACTTATAACTATAAGGGCTGTTTTTGCCAACTTTCAAAGTCAAGGGTATAAACTATCATTTTCATATTCTCCAAGGTCTAAAATGCAAAACTTTATAAAAATATTTTTAAAAATTATTTTGATAAATTATTATCAAAACCCAATTCGAAAATCATTCTAATATTGATCCGAAAACTCTATAAAAATAAAATTATATTTTTAACAAAACTAAACTGTCATCCACTAGCTTTTGAAGAAGCTTCTACAGTAAAATACAGACAAATATATAAAGTATCACGTTACTAGGGAATTTCATGTGAGGGGTTCCATTTGGGTATTAGTTTTGACGAGTTTGCTGGGTTTATAATTTAAAGTGTCCTGGCTCCTCAAACGATACTACATGGCCTCTGGATTATGATAGCCCGAACAGTGATACAATATTTCCATAATTAATAAATCAAATATAAATGTTAAACTCTGTAAAGTTTTGAAATATAAATAATCAAACTAAGACTTGACATGCGTGACGAAGCCATTACTTTCACTTGATATATTTTTGCCATCAATCAGATTTCCCCTGTTAAGGTGAGTTCATAGCCTCGCATTTTAAAAATTTTGAATACCTTATAAACCCGCGAGGGGGATACATGCTTAAACCATGAATGCAAGTGTTTTTCCAACTGTATGCTAGATATATTATTGCCTAAGTACCCTCCACTGCTAATATATCTTAATCATGAACCATTAGTCACTTGCGAGTGAACGCAAATATTGTGGATAGATCTATCGGGGTGTGACGACTCCCATTGGTGTACCTATACTTTCTAGTACCAATAGCACTATATTTGATTATAATGGGTAACTTTGGCAAGTTACCTTTCCACGAGGACATTTGTTCCTCACTAATGTCACTAAGGTGATTTCCATGTTAACGTATTGATGTCATGAGCTTAGGGCAATAATACTGTTCCATAATAATTGTACTCATTGCAATTATTACACTTATGGGTGTATAACAACGTAACCCATTGTTATGATAACTTGTATTCACACTATTTATCATAAACCTATGAATTTCACTCAACCATTGTGTTGATCTTTTTAGCATGTTTATCTCAGGTAATTGAGCAACTTATGGCACGGAGTGGCACGGACTTGAAGATGGCAAAACTGTTATCATTCAAACTTTATGTTTTCATATAGATTTTGGGACCTCCTTTTGTAAAACTCTGATATAATATTGAATGATAATTAAATTTTCAAAACGTCTCTTTTGAGTCGTTTTCTATGATTATGTCTATTGTACTATGAAGTAATACCCCAGATTAGCTTCCGCTGTTATATTTGTCAAAATGGAGGTGTTACATAATTGCATCAACCTGCACATAAAATGCTTCAGAAATTAGTGAAACAGAATATTTAACAAATTTGTTCTAAACATTCACTAAATTCTGACCTTGTTCTTAGGATTGGTCCTTAGACCCCTTTCCCGAACCACCAGCATTTGCGTTGTTATTTTTTTTCCACTACGACAATCTCTCTTAAAGTGACCAGTCTTGCCACACTTCCAACATTCCAACTTTGGTTTCTTGTTGGAACCAGAACCATCGTTGTTCTCATTGAAACCACGTTTCTTTCCTTTGTTTTGTTTGTTGTTTTTATTCTTACCACCCTCTTATGTCAAATTCACAGAGGGTCCAACAACTTCCTTACCTTTACCTTTGTCACTGTCATGCGCCCTTAGAGACTCCTCTATGCTCAAGTGACTACCAAGTTGAACTAAAGACAAATCGTCTTTACCATGTTTGAAATCCTTCCAGAAAGGAGGCAACTTGTCTATCACATTTGAAACATAAATGGACTCATCTATTTTCAAGCTATGTTGTGTGTACTGTCCAAGGATTATAAGGAGTTCATTGAATTATTTCATGACAGGTCTAGAATTGACCATGTTGTAATTATTAAAATTACTCACAAGGAACTTCTTACTTAAAGTATCCTCTGCCATGTACTTAGATTAAAGAGAATCCCACAACTCCTTTGCCGATTCAACATTCTGATATATATCAAATAGGGGGTCAGACATACCATTCAATATGTGTCATCTGCATATGTATTCATCGTTCTCCCACTTGGCTCTTCGCCTTATTGCTTCCACTGTATCATCCTCCAACAATTCTGGTATCGGAGTAGTCAGAATATACACCACCTTCAAAGTTGTCAACAAGAAATGCATCTTCTTCTGCCATCGCCTAAAATCATGCTTCTCAAACTTGTCTAGTTTCTCAAAGTTCGTAGTCATCTCTTTCACCGTATTTCCAGCCATAATTACCACATAAAATACTTTATACGTTTGTTAGAGAAATTTTGTGTGTAGGGTGTGTGCTAATCCTGTAAATCTTGTTTAAATAGTGTTGAGTTCACTTTCTGTAAGTATTTCAACCCTATAGGTGCCTGGGTTGCACGAAATCTCTATCGAGTATGTAAAATAAGTCTTCTCAATGTAATAAATATAACAAAACTAGATCGTTTATAAGACGGGCTTGAATATGGTGTGTTAATAGATAGAAAAATTACGTGTTACATCATGACAACTGATGTGTGCTTAAACACGCATCGTTTTAGCCTTAGAAAACACTATAAAACATACTAATAACCATAAAATATGAGTAATTATATTACAAATATGTTTGGTTTGTATTATAATGTCTTGTGGATACAAAGGATTGAAAACAAAGCAAAAAAGGTCATTTTTAGGTAAGTTTCAATGATGTTTTCAAGTTTATCGAGATTCAAACGAAGTCGTAAAAATGGGATAATTCAAGAAGAGAAAACACTTTGTGTCTAGGCACAAGATCACAAAGCAAGAACAAGAGAGGAATTGTATGTGTTTTTCGTTGTATATCGAGACCTTATGTTTTTGTATGTATATATAGAAACAATTGACAGTTTTGGTTGGTTTTTGGTTGGTTTTCGATTGGTTAAAACCGAACTTTTACATCCAAACTGACATGTTTTTACAGCATGAACAAACCAGTTACGGCGTAACATCATAACTATTTCACATGTTACGGCGTAACCATTAGTGGTTACGGCATAACCAGAAAACCTTTGATACTGACTATAGGTTACGGCGTAACCAAAACGACTAGGTTACGGCGTAACCAACCCAAAGGTCCTTGTTCCTTACCCCGCAAGATTACGACATAACCAGTTTGGTTATTGATGTGTGCTAAAACACACATCCTTATAACCCCGTAAAACACTATTAATTGGACTAAAAATACTAAAATATGCTTAATTATATTGAAAATATGTTTGTTTGGTGTTTTTATGTCTTGTAGGTAAAACGGATTGAAAACAATGCAAAAACAGGTATTTGCGGGTTCGTTTCGATCAAGAGTGCCTATTATTCAAGATCAAGACAAAGTTGTGAAAAGTTCCCGAGCATGCCATTGGAAAGAGCGCGAGATTACGTGTCCAACGATGCCCTTAGATCTTATTGGACCAGCCCGTAACCTATTTTATGGGTCGGGCCAGCCCAAACTATCTTAGCCCATTAATAAAGCTTGAAGCCCATTATAAAGCCCAAGATAATAAAATCTGAATTATAGGAGTGACGTCATGGTCACATGTTAGTAAATTAATTTAAATTATGTCACGTGCCATACCACTAGTATTTGGAAGGGGAGAGTAACTGATAGACACGTGGCGAAGCTCTTTGAAATTCATTTCATTTTGCACTGCATTGTAATCGAACGAATGAGATTATAGCATAGGTTGGAGGCAGTCAAAAATTACACGTGCCACGTGAAGGATGGTGGATTGGGATGCTTTTTCTCTGCTATCCGAGGTTCACCATTTCTAAGCCAATGATTGGCTAGTGATTATGCTAATAATTGGTGCAAATTTACAAAGTCACCCCTGAGGCTTGGCTATAAATGGATCACGCCCCCCACATTTTGTTTAGTCAGCTTAGGAGTAGTTTAGTTTTAGTTTTAGCTTATTTTCATTTTTCAGCTTATTTAGTTTTAGATTAGCTTATTTTACTGCTTATTGTAACTGCTGAATCTCAGCTTATATTGGATGATGTATCAAGATTTGGTTTAGCTTAATGAATAATATGGTTTGTTCTTATATTGCTATTTGCTTATTTCTTATTTTGAGTGCTTATCTTCTGTTTTATTCTTCAAATTCTGAGCTTATTCAGATCTGATTAAGCTTACCTAAAGCTTATTTCTGATTCGTTCAGCTTATATGTTTTCAAGCTAAATCATTTTAAGCTTATGTGTTTGTTTAGTTTGCGTTTAAATAGTTAAAGTGCTTATTTCAGTTTCTTGTTATTGTTTAAAGTGTGGTATGCTAATTGTCACTAAATTTGCTTATTGGGTGTTAGTTCTTAATAGCTTATCAGATACGTTTAGCTTATATGTTTGCATGGTAATCGTTCTAGCTAATTTGGTTCATTGAGGGTGCGAATCTACTAATATGTCTTATTCGGTTTCATGTTGGCTTATCGTTTGTTGTTAGGACTTCTTATTGTTGTTGTTTTCTTGCTTATTGTTGTTAAGATCTCTTCTAGTTTCGAGTGAGTTTATTTTGGAGTCAATAATTAGCTTTTGTTTCCTATCGTTCAAATATGCTTTTTATCTCTTTTTGTTGCTTATTTGTTTCATCTTAAACTCGTTGATTTAAATCTCAATTTAAAGTTCTAACCATAAGAGCTTAATAGAGTTTTGGTTTAATAGTTTTAGCTTATAAATCAATCTTATTTGTCCTAAGTGATTCCATTTCCGTTCTTTTTACAACTGATGGCTAGATTTGTATAAGAAAGTTGGCCTAATTTCTGTTTTGGCCCAATTTTAGACTAGATCGGACTGGGCTGTGTTTGGTTTATAGAATTCTCACTAGGCTATTTTAGTTTGGGCTTGCATTAGGTTTCTTGATTGGGCCAGTAGTTTGGTTTGTTGTCTGTTGGACCGTTTGTTTAATTGCAAAAGTGTAATTGGTTATAAACTGTTTTAGTTTAACAATTTGTTGATTTGTGTTTTGAACTTTGGTACCGGTCAACTCATGAGGCGTGGAGCTTAAGGATTTAATAAGCTAGATAGAATTTGATTATTTTCTTTAGCTTATTAAATCGGGTGGTATCGTCTAATTGCGGCTCTTCAATTCGGTTCCATTTTCTATTATTTTTCAATTTATTAGTGTAGCTTTAGTATAAAATGTTTTGCTTTGTTTATTTGATCATTATGCTTAGTGAGTAGTTAATTAGTGCTTGTTAAGTGATATTATGAATTGGGAATTAAGTGTCGATTATAAAAAGGCTTGTTATTTAATAAAGTTCGTTTTTTTAAAACCTTAATTCACACTTACTGAACTTTTCACGTCACTTAGCAAGTATTTTTGTCTTATAAATCTTTTTTTTCAGTTTAGCTTAATTCTCGTAGTTTAATTGTTAGTATAATTCTAGTATTAATAATAGTTTAATTTTTAGTATTAAAAATAGTTTTTAAACCAAAATCATTAAAAGATAATCAAGCATTATACTTCAAAAACATTAACATGGATTTCAATTCATCTCTCGCCGTGGAAACGGCACTCGGAAGATAGACTATTACTTTTCCTAAAGTAATTTTCTTATCTAACGGGATATACTATATATTATTACGACACGCGTTTATACGGATATCAAAATGGCGCCGTTGCCGGGGAGAGGTGTACAATTTTCACATAGTGTTTGAAGTTAGTGCCTTGAAGATCCTTTCTCTTTTGAAAGTTTATTTTCGTACTTATAAAAATATAAAAATCAAAAAATATTTTATTTTTCTATTTTATTTTATTTTCTTTTATATAAGAATTTTAAAATACCAAAAATATTTTCATTTTATTTTCTAAATAAAAAACCCAAAAATATTTTTCATTTCTATTTTATTTTCTTTTATATAAATATTAAAAATCAAAAAAAAATATTATATATATTTATATATATATATATATATATAAAGAAAATAAAATAAAAATAAAAAAAATCTTCGTTATCATCTCTAGCGTTTAATTCTTATCTCATTTTCTTTTTATATTGTTTAATTCTTCACGATGTTATTTTCTTCCTCTCATTCCCATGATCCTCGGACCATGGAGGATTTTTATCAACCGTCACTCATCGGTAGAGGAGGACCGATCGTTCCGACAACCGTTCCAGGTACCAATTTTGCATTGAAAAATCATATGGTTCAGCTACTTCGACAGAATTGTCAATTTCATGGATTTAAAAATGAAAATGCAAATGAGCACCTAGACAAATATTTATCTATCACCCAATTCATTAAGCAAAATGGAGTTTCTCAAGACATCATCAATCTCAATCTTTTTCGATTCTCTTTAACCCACGAAGCTAAATCTTGGTTTTATACTCTTAAAACGCATTCTATTCATACTTAGGAAGAGATGGTCTTCAAGTTTCTTTTAAAATACTTTCCATATCCCAGAACGTTGCAACTTAGGAAAGAAATTCTTAATTTCAGGCAATTGCCCATGGAATCAGTATTTGAAGCTTGGGAAAGATTTAAATCTTGTTTGCGGCAATGTCCCGACCATAGAATCTTGCTTCTTAATCAAATCCTTACTTTTTACTATGGAATTACGATGATTGACCAAGAAAGACTTATGGTGGCTGCCGGCGGTAATTTCATGCGAAAGACTCCCCAAGAAGCATATGATTTAATCGAGAATATGACACATCATCATTTTCAGTGGGACGCCAAAGTGTATTATAACACTACCACTGATATGAGTGCTCATTATTCTGAGACTACTTTTTCTTCAAGAGAATGAGTTGAGGTCCTTGGAAAGCAAACTGGATACACAATTCAAAGTGTTCAACATAATCCAGGACCAGGTCATCCTAACACCTTTTACTATTCAGACTCCGATGAAAGTGATGATGATGAACCTTCTAAGATGATTGAAGATCGGAAATCTATTCACCATTTGAGTGGCAGTCCCACTCCTTATTCTGACCATGTGGTCGTGTCTCTCTCTCTCCTTCTCTCACTCACATCGGGGATAGTGATTCTATCTTGGAGGAGACCGACACACTTCTTCCTTATCATGATTCTACTTCTCCGGAAGTTGATGATGATAAATTCAATCCGGGGGGAGATATTCTTTTTCTAAAAGGATTATTAAATGATGAAATCTTGAGCGATCTCTCTCCTTTAGAGCTTAATAATGATCTAGAGAGAGATATCTTTTTTCTTGAAAATTTATTAAAGGATAAACCTTTAGAGGCAAATAAGTCAGAGATCAATCCTCTTATTAGGGAACCCCCGAATACCTTTTCAATGGGGGGCGATGAAATCGAACTTAATTCTCATGAGGATATTGATGACCTTGTTCCAATCCCAAGGGTATCCGAGAAACCCTTGGATTCTCTTGATTGTATTTCCAAAACTTTCGACAAGACTATCGCTAATCCTTTGTTTGACTTCGATTCTGAATTTACTTTAAATTCAGACAATCCAATCTTTGATATTCACAATGAGGAGAGTGATGAGTCCGAAACGGAGACAATAATGGATGAGGTGCAAAATCATAGCCTACAAAGTACCGCACAAATCCCACCTCCGTACGAAAAGTTAAATTTTGATTCAACCATGCCTAAACCAATCCTTACATTCCCACATTTTCGTTACGGCATTTTTGGTTCTCATCGTGTTTTTGACATACTTGTCCCGAGAATACTATTTTCTTTATCATACAATTTTGGCCTCGTCTTTTTTAAGAAATACCTCAAATTTCTTTCATTAAATATATTCCTGCTGGTTGACAAAAATGGAGTATTTGATCCCAGAATTATCACTGTTTATGTATTCTCGAGACTTTGGAGATATTCCACCTGAGATTGTACCATTTTTCCCCTATGGACGAATTAATTCGGGGGATGAGTCAAGCTAGTGACTCGATAAAAAACAAGCGCTTCTCGGGAGGCAACTCGTGTCTTTTCTTCTTTCTATTTTCTTAATAAACGAGTGTGTAATTTTATAGCCAAGTGTGGGGGCGTCTTTCTGTGGTTTGTAGTACTATTTTTGTAGGATTCCTTAAGATCATGAAGACTCGTGCTTGTTTTAAATCCTCTAATCATTCGGTCTTTGATCTTCTGCTTATTTTGGAATCCTCAATCTTGATCTTATATATATATTTGTTTCCCCTTACACACTTAGAATTTTTTGCATTTATCTTTTTCATTCTTAAGTGTGGGGGTAAAACTCGATATTTTTGAACAATGAGACCAATGTTCCATTCTTAGTATGGGGGGATTTCTATCAAAATGTGATCATACTTGTGCCTATATGTGTTCCCACGCAACCCTGTTTTGACTAAAATTTTAAAATTTTATTGTTTTATTATGATATATATAAAAAATAAAAATAAAAAAAATGATGAAAATATAAAAATATAGAAATGTTAGTAATAAGTAGGCTCGTAGAACTAGATAGCTTCTGACTTGACCGAGTTTTTAACTCTTGCTTTCCCCTTAGCTTTTGAGACTAAGCGTTTGCTTAACTTTAAAATTTTGCAAAGAACAAAAAATGATAGAGTTGATATAACGTTTAGATGCTAAGCGTGTGAGTAGTTAATCTTTTAGAGGCTCATGAGAGGTTAATTGTGGCTTTTTGCTCCAACCAGCTTAATAAAATGTCTATATAATTGTTAAATAAATAAGTACTTTGGTTTTTGTGATTTCTTGTTTTAAATCCTTCTGTAGAGATTCCTTCTGGTGTAAAGTTTATGTAACTATCGGAGGTTTGTCTGTGTGTGGGAAATAAACTCCTGGCATGTCGGTCGCATCTACGATGTGGCAGTTGTTAAAAGACCACAAGACTAGAAATTTGGCTATAAATGTATATAATACCGAAGCCGAAATAAGACTTTTGGATCATGGTCGGCTCGCATACCGATGTGACAGTCATTTAAAGGGTGGAGGTAATAAAAATAATAATAAGAACTGTGGGCTGATAAAAGTTTACTGTCTCTGGTCGATTCGCTGCCGATGTGGCAGTCTTCAAAAGTAGGCCCATAGTAAGAATAATAAATCCAAGACTAATAAAAGTTTGTTGCATCTGGTCGGTTCGCTCCCGATGTTGCAGCCTTCAAAAAGGTCGAGCAAATTACCGAGGTCGAAATAAGACTACTTGCTCTTATCGGTTAGGACGCCCGACGTGTCAGTTGTTTAAAGGGCCGAGGTTTAATAATGTTGTAATAATAATAATAATAAAGCTAAATTTCGACACTTGGGGTTATCTAAATAAAGCCTCCATCTCTGGACTCGTAGTTGAGTTGTTTCGGATGAAATAAAAAGGATAACCCCTAAATCATGCGAAATTAGAACTTTAATGTGGACCTTTTTTGTAACACCCCCAAAATCAAGTAGCAGCGGAATGGTAACAATGGGGTGCTACGTCAAAGTACAACAATCAAGATATAGGAAACGACCTTAAATTGACGTTTTAAGATAAGATTTCATTCGATGCCATAGCAAAATATCAGAGTTCATACATTAGGTCCCATATGTTTTAAAAGTCATAAACATTTCCAGTACATATTTAATTAAACAAAAGCTTCATAATACCAAAAAATGACTTTAAGTTTTTAAAGATAATAAAAGTTGCATTGAATATAGATAAACACATAATCCATCTTCATTGATATCCGTCACGGCACCCATCCAATCTTCATACCATGGGACCTAAAATTACATGCTAAAAGTCAACACAAAGGTTGAGTGAAATCATAGGTTTATCGGTAAAAAGGGTGGACCACAAGATCGAAGTAATAGTAGACTCTGAAACACATTCAGAAGTCCAAAACGTTTATTATTGCACTAAGCTCATGACCCCGAAGCCTTAACTAGATTTGTGCCCCAATCAGAATATAGGATGCTTGCCAACAACCTAACACCTCTCAATGTTAAATGCACCTTGATCAAACTAGTGACCCAAGGAAAGGTGGGGATTGTCAGTCCCGATAGATCTATCCACAACACTCGCGCTTACTACAATAGCAATTAACGGTTCATGATAAATAGGGACTTCACGGCAATAAGGTAACTTAGCAATAATATTCAGGCAGTAATCTGGATAGCATACACTTTGTAAACACTTTGAAAACACTTAGAAAAACACTTGTGTCCAATAGTAAAACAAGCAATGTAATTCACCCAGTAGATTTTGTAAAACAACACGAATGAATCCGAAGGCAACCTAACCCAATATAGGTCGTATAAGTACTAAACACTTTGATTATTTATAGGTCGTATAGCTCATCATACTATCGTTCGGGCTATCATAATTAAGAGGTCATGTAGTGACGTATGAGGAGCTAGGACACTTTAAATCGTAAATCCAACAACTCGTCGATACGCCACCCCGAAGAGGCCTCATTATGAAACTCCCTAGTAATATAGTACTTTGATTAACTAATACCACATATAATTCTATATAGCTACATCACCATCTAATCGTTTTAGTGAAATCATATTTATAAAGTAAAAACGTTTATAAGTATACTTTAGTAAAACTGGCGTAACTTTCTCGTTTTTAGTCCGTTTATTTCGTTTCTTATGTCCACGCCTTCATATTAAGACGAGTTATCAAAATATAGCATTTTCAAATTTGAGTTTTTCTAATGAATAGTGATTTTACTGTTCATAACAGTTATATATTTATTTTTATAGATTTAGTTATCGTAAATCTCGTAAATGTCGTAACTTATTCGTTTTAACTCCGTTTTTAGCGATTCTTTCGAGCACGTCTTTGTATTTAAAAGTTTTATCGATTTATTGATGTTTTAAAAGTATAAGTTTCTGTGGTGAATAGTAACTTTTATAAAAATAGTTTTATAAAAGTATATATTTAACGTAAACTTGAAATCGTCGTATCTTTTTCGTTATAAATCGGTTTTTCGAGTTCTTTACATGCCCACGATCCTTGGGACATGTAGTATCTTATAAAATCATAAAATAGAGGTGTAAATTTTCGAATTCAAACAGCCCCTAAATGGGTTTTTCTCAAAATGTGTTTAAAAGTCGTTTTTATAACTTTTTAGCTTAACCACTTTGTTACAAGTCCATTACAACCCTTATTAACATATGTATTACATACTTAGGGTTCCTAGTCCATGATATATTCAACCACATAACACATGAATAAGTGTACAAAATTATAATCACAAGCAAAAATATGTTTTACATGTTTAAAAGCATCCTAATGGTGATTTCACTACATAGAACTTATATACACATAAAATGATAAATGTAAAGACATAAAGGGTTTTAGATAACCTTATGGTGATGTAATATGGTGAACAATAATATCTAAACCCTTGTTTAGATATTTACCCAAGGTTTTCAAGTCTTGAAAACCCTAATCCTCCAAAGAAACCCTAACTTAGATTAAGCCTTAAGAATGCTTAACCAAGCCTTCAAATCTTCATGGTATGCCTTAGATATGATGTGTGATGGCTTGTATGTGTTGTAAATAAAAATTTTATGGATGGTTTATGCTAATTAATTTGGGACGTGGGATATGAAGAGAAAAAGGAAGATAGGAGTTGATTTTTTTGTAAGTAAAAGACTTGTGGTTTATCTCTTGCTAGTACTAGTGTTATATACTTCAATGACTAAGTCAAGAACACTATTAGGGATCACAAACAAGATGAGGGAAATGAGGAAGACTAGTTGGTCAAAAGAAACAAGTCATGGTTAGCTTTAATGAGCCTATGTTGTACAAATGCTAGCTAATTAAGAATGTGTTCTTTGGTTCCCTAAAGAAGACATCATCCCATGATAATGAGGAGGAATGTCTAGCTAGTTCTTAATAAAGGAAAATGAAAGTATATATTGATAATGTATAAGTTGTAGTTTGTAAATAAAATGTTTACTTTGTAAAATGTATGTATTTGTCTATTTAATTCTTGTAAGGTTCGGCTCAAGTGATAATTGTGGGTAAAGTTTTATAAACTTTGAGCATTGGAAATAAAAATGAATATTTGTTGAAGCGTAGATTAATTATTATGGTTCTGGGTATGCCTAAACGTATTTAATTGCGAAACGTAAACGTTTTACGCAACCAATAAAAATAAAATATAAAAAGTTGATTATTACTTTCGTAAAAATAATATATTGCTTGCTTGACAAAAACTTTAATTCATTTGGTGTCCGCTTACGTTAATTGTTTATTTTTAGTTTACGCGATTTTACTATATAATAAGAATTAAAAGTAAACGCGTACGAAAAAACAAATTAGTAAAATAGATGACGTCGTAAATGACCTGAAAATACAGAATGTTACAGTCTCCTCCGGTTAGAAGAGCCTTGTCCTCAAGGCTCAAGTTGCAGCACTTGAGGAAAGTATGTGTTCGGAGAAAAGATGTGGATATTTCATCCGAAATTGGTCTTCATGTTCCCAGGTATACTTAGCTCATTGCCGAGAGTTCCAACGAACTTTGACTAATGGAATTCTTCTTCGCTTTAACTTTTTCACATCTCGTTCCACGATCTCAATAGGTTCTTCTATAAAACGTAGATTTTCATCAATCTCGATCTCATCCAAAGGCACTTGAACATCTGGCTCAGCCAAACATTTCTTCAGATTAGACACATGAAACGTGTTGTGGACACAACTCAGCTCCTAGGGTAATTCAGCCGATAAGCTACCGGTCCAACACACTCTACTATTTCAAATGGTCCCACATATCGTGGTGCTAGCTTTCCTTTCTTACCAAATCGCACCACTCCCTTCCATAGAGATACTTTAAGTAACACTTGGTCCCCAACTTGGAATTCAAGAGGTTTACGCCTCTTATCAGCATAGCTTTTCTGGCGACTCCTAGCCGTCTTCAATCTTTCCTTAATTTGAACAATCTTTTCAGTCGTTTCTTGCACAATTTCTGGTCCAATAAGCTGACTTTCTCCAACTTCAGTCCATATCACGGGGGATCTACATTTCCGCCCGTACAGAGCCTCGAATGGTGCACACTTAATGCTCGTGTGGTAACTGTTATTATAAGAAAACTCAATCAATGGAAGATGAGTATCCCAACTGCCACCAAAATCCATAACACAAGCTCGAAGCATATCCTCCAGCGTCTGAATAGTACGCTCACTCTGACCGTCGGTCTGAGGGTGGTAAGCTGTACTCATGTCTAGTCTTGTACCCAATGCTTCCTGAAGAGCTTGCCATAAGTGTGACGTGAATCGACCATCACGGTCTGAAATGATTGACACCGGCACACCATGTCTCGCTACAATCTCATTGGTATAAATCTTTGCTAATTTCTCCGTCTTGTAGTCTTCACGAATAGGTAAGAAGTGAGCCGACTTGGTCAATCTATCCACAACGACCCAAATCGTATCATGCCTACTGCTACTTTTAGGCAACTTTATGACAAAGTCCATTGTTATCTTTTCCCATTTCCACTCAGGAATTCTAGTTGCTGAAGAAATCCTGAGGGTTTCTGATGTTCGGCTTTAATCTTAGAGCATGTAAGACATCTGCTAACGTACTCAGCAATGTCTCTCTTCATACCAGGCCACCAATACAAGTCTCTCAGATCATAGTACATCTTATCTGCACCCGGATGTACTGAATATCTAGATGTATGAGCTTCATCCATGATTAATTTCCTTACATCTCCAATTGATGGAATCCAGATACGATCAAAGAAGTAAATTTCACCATCATCTCGTTGCTCAAAGTGTCTTTCTAATCCTCTTAGCCATTCAGCTGGGGCTTTGAGATCCTTGGAAGCTTCGCTCTGCGCTTCCAAAATCTTAGTCTTAAGTCCAGAATGAATAGTAATACTCATAGCACGTACTCGTCTTGGCTTGAGTCTTTCTTTTCTGCTCAAGGCATCTGCCACCACATTTGCCTTGCCTGGGTGGTATTTGATCTCGCATTCATAATCACTAAGAAGCTCGATCCACCGCCTTTGGCGCATATTCAACTCTTTCTGATCGAATATGTACTGGAGACTCTTGTGGTCAGTGTAGATGACACTTTTCGTACCATAAAGATAATGTCTCCAGATTTTAAGGGCAAACACCACCGCACCCAATTCCAGGTCGTGGGTGGTATAATTATTCTCATGTATCTTCAACTGTCTTGACGCATATGCTATCACTTTGCCTTGCTGCATCAGCACGCACCCAAAACCTTGTTTTGATGCATCACAATAGACCACAAAGTCATCGGGTCCATCGGGGAGTGCTAACACAGGAGCATTGCATAATTTCTCCTTCAGAATTTGGAAAGCTTCCTCTTGCTTATCGCCCCACACATATGCCTTATTCTTTTGAGTCAACAGGGTGAGGGGCTTTGCGATCTTGGAGAAATTTTCGATAAACCTTCGGTAGTAACCTGCCAATCCTAGAAATGAACGGATTTCTGTTGGTGACTCAGGGGTCTTCCAGTTCTTGACTGACTCAACCTTGCTAGGATCCACGTGGATACCGTCTCGGTTGACCACATGTCCTAGGAACTGAACTTCCTTCAACCAAAATTCGCACTTTGAAAATTTGGCGTACAACATCTCCGTCTTGAGTAAGTCTAGAATTGTTTTCAGGTGGACTTCGTGCTCTTCTTCTGACTTGGAGTAGATTAAAATGTCGTCAATGAACACAATTACGAATTTGTCCAAATACGGCTTGCAGACGCGGTTCATTAAGTCCATAAATATTGCTGGCGCGTTTGTCATCCCAAATGGCATGACTGTGAACTCAAAGTGCCCATATCGGGTTCTAAACGCGGTCTTCGGTATATCTTCTTCTCGGACTCTCAACTGATGATATCCGGAACGAAGATCTATCTTGGAGAAGCAACACGCACCTTGTAATTGATCAAACAAGTCATCAATTCTGGGAAGAGGGTAACGGTTCTTTATAGTCAACTTGTTTAGTTCCCTGTAGTCAATACACATTCTCATCGAACCGTCCTTCTTCTTGACAAAGAGCACAGGTGCTCCCCATGGTGAGTGACTTGGTCGAATAAAACCCTTCTCTTGAAGTTCTTTGAGCTGGTTCGACAATTCTAACATTTCTGAAGGGGCTAACCGGTATGGAGATCTAACAACTGGTGATGCGCCTGGGATCAGATCGATGCGAAATTCTACCTCTCGCACATGAGGTAAACCCAACAGATCATCTGGAAATACTTCGGGGAAATCTCGGACAATGCGGATGTCATCAAGCTTTTTCTCATCAGCCTTGATACATGCAAGTGATCCAAGATCCTTTTCCGGCCTCTCGCCTTGAACTTCAAGAATCTCGCCATTCGGAAGAGGAATACGGACAATCTTCTCATAACAATCGATGAGAGCTCGGTAGTATGCCAACCAATCCATTCCAATGATAACATCAAAACTTCCTAGTTGGGTTGGCAACAAGTCTATTTTGAAGACGTGATTTAATAAGACTAAGGTGCAACTACATAAAATGGTATTGGTGCTAACAACTTTTCCGTCTGCTAATTCGATTTCATAATTAGTGTTCAAAGCGGTTGGGGCAATATCAATAAAAGGCGTAAACGCAGAAGATACAAAACTCTTCTCAGCACCAGAATCAAAGAGAATACAAGCGTAGTGATCATTAAGGAGAAACGTACCCGTGACCACATTCGGATTCTGCTGCGGATTTTCAACCACCACATAAGCTCTAGCACGAGCTCCATCATTCTGCTGGTTCCTTGCTTTTGGACACTTGTCCTTGTAGTGTCCTTTCTCACCACACCCGAAGCATGTCACATTTTGCAGGAAGTTATTACCTGCACCCTGAACCCCGAATCTACAATCCTTCTCTAGGTGACCCATTTTTTGACATTTCTGGCACCTTTGAGGACACGGTCCATGATGATGTAAGTTGCATCGATTGCACTTTGGTAAATTTCCAGCATAAATCTTTCCTCCAGCTGGGGCTGCAGCATATGCCCTGACAGGTTCCTGTCTCCTGTTTTGTTGCTGGGGATAATTGTTGTTTCGGTTGCGGTTCTGGTTGTTGTTGTGGTTATTGTTGTAGTTATGGTTATTGTTATTGGTGTTCCTTTGGTTGTCTTCCCATTTCCTTTTATTACTTTCACTAATTCTAGCAGCCTTACCCTGAACTGATTGCTCGACCAGTGCACGGGCCATGTTGATTGCCTCATGCAAGGTCGCAGGCTTAGAAGAAATCATATTTCCTTTGATTCCTTCAGGAAACCCACGAATGTACTTTCCAATCTTCTTGCTTTCAGTGGGCATCAATTCAGGACACATCAGAACTAGTTCATGGAAGCGATTGCTGTAAGCCTCGATATCATCTCCTTTCAGAGTCAGAGTCCAGAGCTCTTGCTCCATCTTTTCGATTTCGGTTGCTGGGCAGTATTCAGTCGTCATCATAGCTTTCACGTTGCTCCAGGGGATCTGATTAGCATTAGCGAGTCCCAAAGTCTGAACATTTCCGTTCCACCAGGTTAGGGCACGACCCTCGAACGTGCACATAGCAAACTTCACTTTGTCATCTTCAGCACATTTGCAAATCTCAAACACTTGCTCTATCTTTTCGAACCAACGTTTCAGTCCGACTACGCCTTCAGTCCCCTTGAAAGAGTGAGGCTTGCAGTTCATAAATGTCTTATACGAACATCCATGCATCTCTGGCACAACAGTCCCTCCAGTATTTGTTGATCCAGATCCACCAGTATTGTTTGAGTCAGCTCTAGTCTTTTCATATTTTTCAATGGCTTTGGCCACACGCCTTTCCACTATCTTCCTAACGGATTTCTTCTTAAATCTCCTGGGCGGCATGATTCTGGAAACATACGTGTATAATTTGTTTAAGAATTTGTAAAGGTATGCAGAGTCATGGCACGTGATAATAATAGAGAAAAGGAAACTAGAAAAGTGATATAAATTAATATAATTAATCATATGTGGTCAATAATTATAATAATTGACCGGATAGAACATAGATATACTGATATGTCAAAAGATAGACGTAAGAGATCGAATTTAAACCAAGTATTATATATATAAAAGATTATATATACTGCAATAATTGATAATCGAAATGTAAGTAAGGATCGAGTATAACGCGCGTAGATATCGGATATCATAGATCTGTTTTAAAAATGAAAGAAAAGAAAAACCATTAAACTTTGTGGTTATAGACTAGTTTTGAACAATGACCCAGTTCCTATAACCTGGCTCTGGTACCATCGGTAACACCCCCAAAATCGGTTCACAGCGAAAGGTAACATGGGGTGGCTACGTCAAAGTTAAAAAAATCAAGATATCGAAAACGACCTAAATGGACGTTAAAAATAAGATTCATACGATCATTACAAAAGATCAAGAGTTTTTACGTAGGCCTGATTTTGTAAAAAAAAATTAAGATTTATAAGACCAAAGTTTCATTGATTTATGAAAGCAAATCCCCTCTAAAGAGATCCGTCACGTGCTCCTATCCAACGCTTATACCTCAGCACCTGAGATTAAAAACATGCTAAAACCTCAACAAAATTGTGTGAGTGAATAGATAGGTGTTAGTCAGAAATAGCGCGAACCACAAGATTTAATGTAATGGGGGAGTAGAACTATGAAAACACATTATAATAGTCCATCAAAAACAGAATTATTATTGCCAACAATACCACTAATGACACCAGACCCTTAACGTAATAAACTGTAACTCAAACTATTAATTCGTGTTTGCCCCAACAACGGATACAGATGTTACAAAAACATCCTTCACGAATTCTTTCCTCACAATACAGATGTTGCCAAACATCCTATGAATTTTCTTCAAACATGTAAAATGCGTCACTGGTCAACTAGAAACCCACAGCCAGACTCGGATTGGTCCCAGTCCCAGATAGATATATCCATAACACTAATACTAGCGTATACCCTCGAGTATTACGGCAATAAGGTAACTTAGCAATAATATTCAGGCAGTAATCTGGATAGCATACACTTTGTAAACACTTTGAAAACACTTAGAAAAACACTTGTGTCCAATAGTAAAACAAGCAATGTAATTCACCCCGTAGATTTTGTAAAACAATCACGTAGTAAAAAGGGGGCTATGAACTCACCTCGAGTGAATGGTAATCAACAAGTATTCACAATAGAAAATGCGTCACGCTTACGATCGAATGCAACCTAATCCAATATAGGTCGTATAAGTACTAAACACTTTGATTATTTATAGGTCGTATAGCTCATCATACTATCGTTCGGGCTATCATAATTAAGAGGTCATGTAGTGACGTATGAGGAGCTAGGACACTTTAAATCGTAAATCCAACAACTCGTCGATACGCCACCCCGAAGAGGCCTCATTATGAAACTCCCTAGTAATATAGTACTTTGATTAACTAATACCACATATAATTCTATATAGCTACATCACCATCTAATCGTTTTAGTGAAATCATATTTATAAAGTAAAAACGTTTATAAGTATACTTTAGTAAAACTGGCGTAACTTTCTCGTTTTAAGTCCGTTTCTTTCGTTTCTTACGTCCACGCCTTCGTATTAAGACGAGTTATCAAAATATAACATTTTCAAAATTTGAGTTTTTCTGATGAATAGTGATTTTACTGTTCATAACAGTTATATATTTATTTTTATAGATTTAGTTATCGTAAATCTCGTAAATGTCGTAACTTATTCGTTTTAACTCCGTTTTTAGCGATTCTTTCGAGCATGTCTTCGTATTTAAAAGTTTTATCGATTTATTGATGTTTTAAAAGTATAAGTTTCTGTGGTGAATAGTAACTTTTATAAAAATAGTTTTATAAAAGTATATATTTAACGTAAACTTGAAATCGTCGTATCTTTTTCGTTATAAATCAGTTTTTCGAGTTCTTTACATGCCCACGATCCTTGGGACATGTAGTATCTTATAAAATCATAAAATAGAGGTGTAAATTTTCGAATTCAAACAGCCCCAAAATGGGTTTTTCTCAAAATGTGTTTAAAAGTTGTTTTTATAACTTTTTAGCTTAACCACTTTGTTACAAGTCCATTCCAACCCTTATTAACATATGTATTACATACTTAGGGTTCCTAGTCCATGATATTTTCAACCGGATAACACATGAATAAGTGTACAAAATTATAATCACAAGCAAAAATATGTTTTACATGTTTAAAAACATCCTAATGGTGATTTTGCCATATAGAACCAATATATGCATAAAATGATAAATGTAAAGACATAAAGGGTTTTAGATAACCTTATGGTGATGTAATATGGTGAACAATAATATCTAAACCATTGTTTAGACATTTACCCAAGGTTTTAAAGTCTTGAAAACCCTAATCCTCCAAAGAAACCTTAACTTAGATTAAGCCTTAAGAATGCTTAACCAAGCCTTCAAATCTTCATGGTATGCCTTAGATATGATGTGTGATGGCTTGTATGTGTTGTAAATATAAACTTTATGGATGGTTTATGCTAATTAATTTGGGACGTGGGATATGAAGAGAAAAAGGAAGATAGGAGTTGATTTTTTTGTAAGTAAAAGACTTGTGGTTTATTTCTTGCTAGTACTAGTGTTATATAATTCAATGACTAAGTCAAGAACACTATTAGGGATCACAAACAAGATGAGGGAAATGAGGAATACTAGTTGGTCAAAAGAAACAAGTCATGGTTAGCTTTAATGAGCTTATGTTGTACAAATGCTAGCTAATTAAGAATGTGTTCTTTGGTTCCCTAATGAAGACATCATCCCATGATAATGAGGAGGAATGTCTAGCTAGTTCTTAATAAAGGAAAATGAAAGTATATATTGATAATGTATAAGTTGTAGTTTGTAAATAAAATGTTTACTTTGTAAAATGTATGTATTTGTCTATTTAATTCTTGTAAGGTTCGACTCAAGTGATAATTATGGGTAAAGTTTTATAAACTTTGAGTATTGGAAATAAAAATGAATATTTGTTGAAGCGTAGATAAATTATTATGGTTCCGGGTATGCCTAAACGTATTTAATTACGAAACGTAAACGTTTTATGCAACCAATAAAAATAAAATATAAAAAGTTGATTATTACTTTTGTAAAAATAATATATTGCTTGCTTGACGAAAACTTTAATTCGTTTGGTGTCCGCTTACGTTAATTGTTTATTTTTAGTTTATGCGATTTTAGTATATAATAAGAATTAAAAGTAAACGCGTACGAAAAAAAAATATAATTTGTAAAATAGATGACGTCGTAAATGACCTGAAAATACGGAATGTTACACAGCACTTAGCAGAGTGCAGGTAGCGAACTTCACTTGATTGTCAATGGCACAACCGCTAATGTGAAATACTGATTCCATCTTTTCGAGCCATTGAGATAGGCCAACAACGCCTTTAGTTCCCTTGAAGTTTAAGGGTTGGCATTTCATGAAATCGATGTAAAAACAGACACGCGCAGGTTGCACAAGCCTTCTGAGTCCTCCACCCAAACTTTGGCTTGCATCATCCTGAGTATGGGTAGAGTTTCTTTGGATTTCCTGATCGATCATAGCTTGAATGGATTCTGGAGTCATGTCATCATTTGCTCCTTGTCTTGTTACAGGCATGATTCTACTAATCACAAGAATATAATGTACGTGAGATATAATTACAATGTCGATACAAATGGATATGATAATAATAATTACACCAAAACACAATAGAGAATGAATAAAATGAAATCAACCATAACATAATACATCAACATTTCATAACATAATGTCAAATCGTACATGATTTGTTTGGATACAAAATGACCACTAATGATCTAGTACAGAAAATGAAAATACGTCCTAGAGTCTATTAGCTGGGAGTCACCCATAAAACATAATAGACTATACAAGATAGCTAGAAATGAAAAGTACAACTAACAGCTACTGCCGGTGTCCTCCAACGTATCAATGTGAGCTCTAGCCTCTAGTACATGGGTACGCATCATCTGTCTGACTGCATCATCCTTGGCTCTCTGGCGCTGCCACTCCATACGACTCATGTGAGTCTCCAGTGTCTCAAGCCGTGCCAATAATACCCTGTTCTGAGCCTCAGAACTAAGGTAAGCCTGGCGTACCTCATGCAACTCTGTCTCGTAAGCGGTCCTCTGGCCTCTCACTACATTAATCTCGAATCTAATGTCTCTACGGTCAGTCCGAACGTCATGCAACTGTGTATAGAAATCCTCACTCTCTTGCCTGCTAAGTCGTGCCTGGTAGCTGACCCTCAAGTTGACTTCCTGAATGGAAGTCATCATCCTATGCTCAAAAGCCTGTAAAGCTCTAACATAACCAACATCCTCTGCTCTATCAGCAACTCTAGCAATAGTCTGGGCATCATGACCAGGACTACAAATCAAACAATGTCCTGCCTCAACAGTATCAACAAAATCATACTAACCCCTAGGTGGTCTAGCAGCAGCAGCAGCAAAACTTTCTGCTACATCACACTCAGGTGGGGGAGCAGTAAGTACAAATCTCCTCCTAGGTGGCATGTCCTCCTTGGGGATGTCATCTCTTATACGGATCATGGCTGCCCTATGACCTAATGGTGCCTGATCATAGGCAGGACTAGTGGGTGGTATAGGTTCGGCACCATGCTCAGCAATGCGTGCCTCCATGGATGCTGACATGGGTGGCTCAAATCTGACAGTCTTTCGTGCCCTACGAAGACGTGTTTGAGAAAAAAAGATCCTAGTCTGAGGTGATCTAGGTGTAGGTGCAGACTCACCAGTCTCAAATGCCTTTGTATCCCCAGCTGAGGGATCAGGGTCAACAACAGGTACCGCAGAAGAGTCAGCTAGAGCTATGTGCTCCTCCCCCTCCTCCTCCTCAGTGGGCTCCTCATCCTCATCATTTGTATCATCATCATCGTTGTAATCATCAGAAGGCTCATCATCACCATCCTCTCTATCAGCAGGATCGTCAGTATGGTCCTCCTCAGGATCCTCCTCCGGATCCTCATCCTCATCCTCAGGCTTATCTGGGTAGTCAATAGAATCCTCCTCTATCGACTCTGAGTCAGCAATGTATCCATGTGACTCAGCAGTCGGTGAAGCATCATCAGCATAAGGCTGGTCCTCGACCTGAATGTCATCATCTGTTGGTACATGGTACTTCGGGTGCTCTGGCTCTAGAACCTATACCGATACATGCTCGTCCAACTCCATAGGGTCAGGTACGTAAGCAGGTGACAGTGGTGGTGCCTGCCCTTGCTGGGAAACCTCCTCGTAGGGGTTCATCTCTGGAAGCTCATCGACATTCACAAGTGGAATACCCCATGATAGTCCATTCGAATCAGAGGATATGGACGTATAGGTGACCGCAAATGATGCGTTGTCTGATGACATGGCTAATCTGTAACCATAATATAAACTCGTATAAGTATATTATATAAGACCAACAGTAATATACGTAATGTAATATTAACACGTATATAACCAATGTAAGCACTTAGTATAATCAACTAATGCTAAGATGATGCATTACATGTAAGCATGTATACTAGATGCAACAGTACTCGTTTGCATGTATGTCCCTTTGAAAAACTTTTGAATGACACAATGTTTGAAAAATGGTTATAGACCAAGTAAAAACATTTGACCTGGTTCTCTATAACCTTGGCTCTGATACCAATCTGTAACACCCCCAAAATGAGTCGCAGCGGAATATGATATTCCGAGGGTATTACTTCATAGATCAATAACACAAGATATGAGAACGGCCTCTAAAAGAGTCATTTGAAAACCGATACATTGGATTTCATAAATGGTTTGTTACAAAAGTCCATAGGCTTAAATTGTTCAATTTGAAAAGTAAAGATTTCACAACATAACAATATCCCAAAATGTAATGCACGCAAATCTTTGTAGTAATATGACTTCAAAAGACGACCATCCAATGTACCCATGACTTGCACCTTATTGACCTGAGAAACATGTTTAAACTGTTAACAATAATGTTGGTGAATTTATAGGTTTATAATTTAAATGAAGCGGATAGCAAGATTTCCCTGTAATAAAGTAACGAATGCAATATCACAAAAATGTATTACGATATGCGCTAAGCTCATGACACCGAAGCTAAACAATGTATGTATATCAAATACATATAAATAATGATGCCCAATGTAGATGTTTAACCTGTAACATCTATGAGTCTGAAATGGTATACGTTCGTCGTTCCCGGCCAACCGGTAAACTAGCAAGTGCTACTTGCCCAACGGGGATGTTAATTCCCAAATAGATCTATTCATATCATTCACGCTAACAATCTAGTAATTAATAGTTCATGATGATGGGCATAGTGGGTTATAGCTACTTAGGCAAACTCGTAATATTTGAATTAAAATGTACTTGCATCCATTTTGTAAAACATACATGATCTCATCCCTAGTGTATGCTTGAGTTTCATTTAAAATGATGACGTTTGAAAATGAATTATCATGTTAAATTGGTCAACTTTATTGGTTCAACGCGTTTAAAATATAAGCACGTAATTTACGACATCAGACTTTTTGGAAACTAGGTCACATATTCTCTAAAACATTTGTTCGGTTCGACCTTTGGTTTGGTCTCTAAACGTGCCAATTAATTAAGCGACGTTACGACGACAACAAGTTAAAAATGTTAAAGAACAAGTTTTATTTCAAAAATTTAGACGACGAACGTAGAGTTTTAGGATTAAATTCTAGCCTCGATACTTGGTGAAGTTACAAACTAAAAGTAGGTTTTAAAACTTGGCCATGTCGTCTACAACTCTCGTCTTTTAAGTTTTGTCCAACGAGGTGGTTTAATGGGTCAAAAATGGGGCTAAGGGGGTGTGTGTCGCGACTGGGTTTCAAACACAGAAACAAGCACATTTTGGTCAAGTGCGCAACATATTTTGATCTCAACTGGCTACTTCGTTACACAACATTAGGACGAGATAAAAGCACCTTTGTAAACTAGGCTAGGTCGACAATAATTTAACTTTTATAAGTTTTGTGGTTCGAGGTCGTTACCATGGCAAAAAACAAGTACAAGGTAAGGGGTGTCGCGACCCTATATGTTAACAGTTTTAATTTATTGAAACGTGACAGCAACACTAACTTAAGGTCACATGTGCAAGTTCGTTACTGGATATTATGACAAACCAAAAGTACATTTGAAAACTAGGCCAGGAGTACAACAATTCATATCATATACGTTTTGCAATTTAAAGTCGTTATAGTGACTAAAAATGAGGCCAAAGTAAGGGGTGTCGTCTATTCAACCAACAGTATTAACTTGGTCGAAACATGGCAGCTGTACTAACTTTATGATTAGTTTGCGAATTCATTACTCAATCGTTTTTAACGATTCGAATTTCTAAATAAAGCTCGCCATGTCAACTACAAAAAGCCCCTATGTGCTGACCTTATCTCTAAGTTTAATTAGGTCGAAACAAAGCCTAAAGTCGACCTAACCGGGCAGTTTTAAGACAGGGTAAAATGACATATTTTTGCCTATCTTTGGGACCTTCTAACTTCGTTGTTACCTGACGAAAGCTAGCGATTCCAGGGGCAACACAAACCCTTACATGTCCTTTATAAGTACTAACTAAGTTTCTATTTTATACTTAACTCCTAGTGGTCGAATAATGTACTCAATCTTATAGGTGTGGGCTGCATCCCTTTTGTTTTTCCCTAATTGTCAAGCCTAAGTTTTCAACTGGTTGATTCCCGAGGCCTATTACCTTAGCATAAGCATGGTCCATGTCTTATTAGCCACTTAACAAGTTTTCTTTCAAGGGTTTTAATGTTATTCTACACATATTAGAAGGTGAACAAAATAGGTTTTGTTTTTACAATTCTTAAGCACACAACTATGGTATATGGATTGCAAAATAAAAACAAGTAATAAATAGTGATTAGCTCACAAAAACTCAAGGATGAATGCGTGAAAAACTTGACCCACGAAGATGATGAATACCCGTCTTCCTTACACCACACGTATACACGAACCAAACACCCAAACCAATAAATAAACACGACTTTTGCACCCCTATGAACGCGAACCCGATCGTTGTATACTGCCTTGATGTGTTCGAATCGCAAGAAAATGAACCAAAGAAACCTTAATTATGGTTTCTTGAGACTTAGGGTTTATTACGAATGTAGTGGTAGGATTGCGTTCGAAACAAGGCTAGGAGGACAAAGAACAATGGTGAATGGTGTATGAGTATGAATATGATAGTGTTGAGTTTCTCTGTGTTTCTTTAACTGTGTTTGCAAAGAAGTGAGTAGAGCCTTTTATGCACAATGGTATGGCATGCATAGTGCTCCTCTTGGATGTCCATTCGTATGTTGATCCAATTTAGGCAAGGAATTTTTAGGTTTAAGCATGGTCAATGTACTGGGATTAAAAGAGGTTTACTGTTGGGGTTTGCGTGGAAGCAGAATCAAGAATATACGTGGGTTTTAAGGAGTTGGATAAAAGGGATTATGGGCTTTATACATTGGTTATTAGGGTTAAAGTGAGATGGGTTTATGTACATCTTTTCTAGATGCATAATACGGTATTGAAAAGTTAGATTAAAGGTGTACACAATTTCCTTACTAGATTGTAGGGAGATTTATTTGTTTTCTTGAGTTAGATTAGTTTCCTAATTAATTTTTATTGTGTGTATCTTATTAAACAAGTGAAGAAACATACAACTTGCTCGTTTACTCTTTAAAGTTAAACACTAGATGGTGGTGAAAGGATAAGGATGATATAAACTCGTTTTTTGGTTAGTTAAGTCGTAGAAACATGTTAACTAAAGTCTTTAGTTTAGACGTAGGCTTATTCACGATATTAAAAGCCTCGGTTAAGTTTTACTTATTAGGGTTTAACTAGGTGATTTAAAGTAAAAGTAAACACGTAAAAATATTATAAATAGAAAGAAAATGGAGTGATTGAAATCGAAATATGACCTGAAAATACGAGGTTTTATACTAGCATACTTAATTGTTTGCTAAGAACGTATTGTGTATGTTGAAGTAGAGGGATCTTCCTTTAGATCTTGGGTGGTTATTACGTGGTATACGATTTATACATACGCGTATATTCAAGAAGGTGTTTCATTAATTACTAAAAGGTACACATTCTTGTTCCCTTTGTTAATTATGTATTATATACGTGTTTATGTATTTTCCGCTGCATACTCGTGTATTTTAATGGTTAATTAGTTGTAAAATCCCAACAATGGCATCACGAGCCATCGTATAGAATTGTAAATACAAAGGAATAAAATTCGAAAATTAGGGTTCTTTGTTAATTTTTAACCCCTTTAGGCGTTTTTTAGCTATAAAGATTGGATCTTTATTAATAATAAAATTAATTAAATGAAACCCTAGGTTGCATGAAATTTATGTGTTAAATTCGATAGTTTAAATTGTTAATTGATCTTTTTTTGCTTTAAATTAATCGTTAATTTGTTATCCGTGAGAAACAAATGCAAGTTTATCATGCATTGATATATGATATGTAGTCTTGATTAATTGTTAATTGATTGTTCATACAAATTGATGATTATAAATGTATAGACATAAAAGTTAAGTTATTTTTAGTTCTCGGATTGTTTGACACACTGTTACTAAAAAAATCGTAAAATATTCAACGTAAGTTGAAAAAATTTGAAATTTTTATGGTAGATCCACGACTCAGTAGGCTATAACTTTGTAGTTTACTGCAAATGCCGGGGAAGAACTTAGCTATGTCCTTACGGGGCCTGAAGTCGACTGAAATTTTCTATCAGCTTTTATGTGCTATGTGGTATATATTTATATATGGCTTACGCAATCGATTATTTCTGTGTATGTGGACTGATTCATTGGAAAAAGGAGCCTTATATGAATATATACATAGTTTAATTATTCGATAATTAGAATCATCATTAATATTTGCATGAGTTAATTGTTAAGTGATTATATAAATGTTATGTGAATTAGTTGTTGTTTATATTGTTTTGTTTTATTAAGTGTTGACTTGTGAGAAAACAAAAGGGTTTTTTGAAAAAATAAAATATATAAACATGACTAACAACTATGAAATAAGATTTATTATAAATGATTAATTGCGAAGTCTTATGAGTCACTTGGGTGTGGTTATCTATAATGTTAGGGCTCATACCTTAACTTCCAACGACAAGACTTGCAATTTAATAGGTTTATAATGTGTTTTCTAAGTTAAAGATTTAAATTTTATCAATGACAAAATTTGCAAAGTACTATTTAGTTGCAAGGCATATCACCAAGGGTTTGAGGTTTTTATACTTTATAAATCCCTGATATCTTGCAATTATCTAGGAAGCGCGAATGGTCTAGGGGTTGAATGGTTTTTAATCATTCTTTAATATTTTCCTGCGATAAAATAAGAATTCTTTAGATTTGAAAACACGTTGAATCATTAATTTTTTAAAGGTAACATTATTTATACATGAGATGTATAGAAAATAAGTGATGCCATAATAAATAACTTAATTGAGTAAAGTTTTTATTAAAATTTATGATACTAAGATGTATGCATGCTTATTCGTACATATTTGCCATGACAAATGTAAATACTCTTTTAAATAAGTTGTTGCCATCCAATTTGTAAGAACACTTGCATTTGCCTTTTACATCACGTGAGACGTATGTAGATTGCAACCCCAAGGTGATTATACACTTTTCGTGAGACGTTGGTGTTACATAATCACAGTTCTTGATTGGATGACTTAATCGAGGTAAGCTACTGAGACCTTATGCTCGAGGCATAGATGGGATAAAATATGCTTACTAGTATATTAATGTAATAAAGTAAGTCTCATAATGTTCTAAGAATTGCACCGATGGCAATTATTGATCGTCAATTACCTTTTTAATACACCTTTGCTAGCAGCTCAACTGATGTGATGGTGGTATGTCAAGTTAGATCCTAGACATTAGAAAATTAATTTTTTATATTTAAACATGGGTAGTTAATTTTCTTCAAGGAGTATTATTGAAAATACTAAAATCTTGAACTTAATATGTTTTGTAGATGGCACTGCATGTTGTAAACATAAACCATTTGGTTTTCAGGTCGATGTTTAAAAGAGAAAAACTTTCTAGAACAAATTTCAATGATTGGTTTCATTCACTTAAGCTGGTCTTGAGAGTTGAAAAAAAATGTTTGTCATTGAACAACCTATTCCCCCTGCTCCACCTGCCCATTCCACAGTTCAAGTACATGCGTAGTGAAATGCGGTTTATGATGCTCATAATGAGGTTGCTTGTCTTATTCTTGGAAGTATGACTCCCGAACTACATAGACAGTTTGAAAACTTATCACCTTATGAAATGCTTCAGGAGCTTAAATCTATGTTTGAGAAACAAGCTAGAGTAGAGCGGTTTGACCTAATTCAAACTTTCCATGCTTATAAACAAGAAAAGGGAAAGCCAGTTAGCCCATATGTCATTAAGATAAAGGGTTATGTGAAGCAACTTGAACATCTTGGTTATGTGCTCCCACAAGATCTTAGTGTTGGTCTAATCATGAATGGCCTCACTAGTGACTTTGCTGGATTTGTAAGGAACTATAATATGAATAACATAGGGAAGACAATTGGTGAACTACATGCTCTACTTATTGAGTAAGAGATTTTTTTTCCTAAAAAGGATGCTACACCACAAGTAATGGCAATTCAAGGTGGTAGAATCCAGAAAGCCAATAAGAAATCACTTAATGCTAAAGGCAAGGGTAAAGGAAAAGGCAAGGGAAAGGATAAACCAATTTATATCCCTAAGCCACAAAACCTTAAACCTTCTGCTAAAGAACACCAGACAAAGGATGATGCATGCCACCACTGCAAAGAGGTAGGGCATCAGAAGAGGAATTATCCTGCTTTCCTTGCTGAGTTGATAAAGAAGAAGAAGCAAGTTGGCATTGCCAGTTCTTCAAGTATTTTCGTAATAGAATTATTTTCTTTTCCTAATAAATCCTGGGTGTATGACACTGGTTGTGGTACTCACATTGTAACATAAAACAGGGTCTTAAATGAAAAAGAAAGCCGAAACAAGGAGCTCTCTATTTATGAAATTGATATGCTTAATCTTGTGCTAAATGTTAATTCTGTTTATAATGTTAGCAATAAAAGAGCCAAGTACAACTTGGACTCTACTTATATGTGGCACTGCTGTCTAACTCATATAAGTAAGAAACGTATTGAAAAGCTGCAACAAGATGGGCTTTTAAAGTCAACGGATGAAGAATCCGTTGAACAATGCGTGTCTTGTTTATCGGGTATGATGACAAGGAAACTGTTTCTACATCGTATTGAAAGGGCGACTGATCTTCTTGGGCTAATACATACTGATGTTTGTGGACCACTTAGACATGTGTCAAGACAAGGTGCTAGCTACCTTATTACCTTTACGGATGATTATAGTCGTTTTGGTTATGTTTATTTACTTAAACATAAACACGAAGTCTTTGAAACATTCAAGGTGTTTAAAAATGAAGTGAAAAATCAACTCAGAAAGACTATAAAGGCAAAACACATTCATCCCGTAGGAACGAAATAATGACCCGAGAAGTATGCCACTTTCTCTACACTAACTATAAAATGTCCGTTCAGGGCGCTCACCAACGGATTCAAACCCGACAGGGTTGTCAAACCCAATAGATCTATTTAATGCATTAGCGTTCACCTGCAACTAGGCAACTAACGGTCACACAGTAAAAGGCATATACTCAATAGTGAATGGAATCATATTTAGTATCAAAACATAATTGCGTTCTCATTTTTACAAAACAACAAGTATCCCCCTCGCGGGTTTAAAAACATTTAAAAACACTTAAGAGCGAGGCTATGAACTCACCTTGATCGAAGCCGAAGATTAAATAATCAAAACAATCATGAACTACTCGACGACGAGCTCAACCACGACCTATAATTTTACGTCGATCCTTCATTACCTATCGTAAGATCGATCGTGTTTAGTTCCGCATTCGCAACTATCTAAATAGTATAAACATACATACACATGTGATGAGAAATCCACTTGCGCGTCCTAAATCCTAAATTCTACTATTATTATTATTATTTTACAAATTAATTACTTTCATTTTCTTGTAAACTTTTAAATTTAAAGTAACACTTAAATGAAAACGTAATGTTAAACGCGAGTTAGGCCAAGGTCAAGAAACAAGGACGACAAGGTTCGTAAAATTATAATTTACAATAACAATAATAATAACGAGACGCGTCGTAAATTTTTACGATGCTTAAAAATGATTAACGAACAGAGCAATCAAACGTTACTTCGCGAACGCCAAAAATAAAAATTTTAAATTTTCGTTCGTAATAAAATACGAAAATAATTGTTTACGACAAATAAAAAAAATTAAATGTCGACGTTCGTTCACATGAATTCATAAAAAATAATTATGACGTCAAATTTGCGATCGTCATACACGTCGAAAAACTCGGTTTGTACAGAACTTGATATGCTTAATCTTGTGACAAATGTTAATTCTATTTATAATGTTAGCAATAAAAGAGCCAAGCACAATTTAGACTCTACTTATTTGTGGCACTATCGTCTTGCTCATATAAGCAAGAAGCATATTGAAAAGATGCAACATGATGGGCTTTTAAAGTCAACGGATGAAGAATCTTTTGATCAATGCGTGTCTTGTTAACCGGGCAAGATGACAAGGAAACCGTTTCCACATCGTACCGAAAGGGCGACTGATCTTCTTGGGCTAATACATTTGTTGACCACTTAGACATGTATCAATACAAGGTGCTAGCTACTTCATTACCTTTACTGATGATTATAGTCGTTATGGTTATGTTTATTTACTTAAACATAAACATGAAGTCTTTGAAAGATTCAAGGTGTTTAAAAATGAAGTGGAAAATCAACTCGAAAAGACTATAAAGGCACTTCGATCAGATCGAGGAGGCGAATATATTAGTCAAAAGTTTAAAGATTATCTAAATGCTTGTGGAATTGTTCAACAGTTTACACCTCCATATACACCACAACACAATGACGTGTCTGAAAGGAAAAATCGTACTTTGTTATACATGGTTCAATCAATGATGAATCTTACAACTCTGCTGTTATCCTTTTGGGATTATGCTCTAGAGTCTGCTACGCGCATACTCAATATAGTTCCAACTAAGAAGGTTGATAAGCCACCATATGAATTATGGTATTGAAAAGTTCATAACTTGTCTTACTTAAAGATTTGGGGATGTGAGGCGCTTGTGAAGCGGGATATGTCTGACAAACTCCAACAAAGATCTGTTAAGTGTATCTTTATAACGACACCCAAGGAAACATGGGTAATCTAATACTACATCCTTATACTTCCCACCTGAAAACAAAATAGTTGTTGCGAGGTATGCTGAGTTCTTGGAGAAAAATATTATATCTCAAGAAGTCAGTGGGAGGGTCGTAGAACTTAAAGAAATTCAAGATAAAGATACATCATCTTCTGAAAATACTAGTAAAATACCTATAGAGGTTGAAGGTTTTGAACCACCTCAAGAGGAAGTTGTTCCCGTTCGTAGGTCCGCAAGGACACATCGAGCTCCTAATCGCTTATGTCTAATTGTCACACCCCCAAACGGGGCCTGGACAAAATGAGTGTCTGGGGGCGCGATGTCATAATATACATCACACAAGATCAAGGGAATGACCACTAATGGACATTTTGAAAATCATAACTCGTTGTATTTATTAAAAAAATAGATAAGTCTTACAAGATTTGAAATGAAATTTAAAACGTTGCGGAAGCATGATTAAGTTTTCAAAAGACAACGAGTGTGAATGATAATAAAGTCTTGAAAGATGATATCATATTGCACATAGACTCCACATAGCACATAAGAGAAGTCCAAAGCTAAGCACCAAAAAAACATGCTTAAAACGGTTAACATAAAGTTGGTGAGTTCATAGGTTTGAATTGATGTAAGGTTGGACCACAAGATTTTAAAAGTGACGTGACTATTATAACAAATACAATATCACATGAAAAGTATTTAAGTTGCGCTAAGCTCATGACACTGATGCTAAATTAGGAGATACATATAATATGCAAGTGATGATATTGCCCTACAGATGTCTGACCAAGACACCCTAAAGAATTCCCGACATGAAATATATCTGTTTGTTCGTCGACACAGAAACAAGTAAGTGCTTGCTTATCCGGATAGGGATAATTAGTCCCAAATAGATCTATTTATAACACTCGCGCTTACTTAACCATTCCCATTGGTCATATGTAATTACGGTTCATGATGGTTCGGGCATGATAGTGGTCTAATCGCTACTTAGGCAACACGTAAACAGGAAATGATGACTGAAAACACTTATGCCCAAAGTTTAAAACAAGCAATGTTTCTCACCCCAAAGTTGTAAAACGTTTATTCAAAATGAGTAAAAAGTGGGGCTATGAAGTCACCTTAGAGCGATGAGCAAATGATAATCACGTAATAGAAAGATGATACACAATCCTAGCCATCACCTAAAGGAATGACGCGTCTTAGGACTAAGATATGATATACGAAACCAAGAGCGAAATGCTTATCAACGAGAAGGCATCCATATGTGTTTGTGCTTTAGTTTATTTAACAAAAATGTATCTTTACAAACTCATTAGGTTTATATAAGCGTTATGTCATTCTTACGAAAAGTTGCCATTTTTGGAAAGTTACTATTTTAGGAAACTTTCTAGTTTCGGAAAGTTCTAAGTTTCGGGATGTTAATACCATCCCCTATATTTGTCAAGTCTATAATTCCATAAACGCACTATCGAAACCTAAATGCCTACTTTTCATTTCTATTTCGCTAATTCGTACTAACTTACTATTTTTAGTAATGTTCAACGGTATCACTTTATCATTCTTAGAAAACTCCTAACCCTTCGTAATAAGATCAAATCACTACATTAATATTTTCTAAGGCTTTCGAAACCTAAACGGACCTAACCCGCTTGAAAACGTCTTAATATATAAAATTATATGTCCAAAAATAACTTGACGAAAACTAGGTCTATCTCACTCATAAAGCAATTTTAACACATCTTTAGCGACTTTGGAAGGGAAATGTCATTTCAGGCCATGTTTGTGTTTTACACTTTGGCCGAAACAGACTCGAAAGGGGTCAAAATAGTCATTTTCGTTTCTGATTTGATCGTATTAAAATCATTTTGCCGAAAAGTGTTTCAAGTTTCATTTGAGCGTAACTCGGTCGTTTTAAGTCCGATTTTAGTGTTCGATATATGAAAAACTATCTATACGAAATGAGCTATCCGAAATCTACCTTCTCGGCTAATGAAAACATTTTTAAGTCTCCTAAAACCTCAAAACAAAATCGGATCAGCAACCTTATATTTCGCAAACACCTCTATAAATCCATCCAAACTTTACAATAGTGCTTATACTAACCTAATCCCGTTCACTACTAATCCAACCAAAAAATCTACACTTATGTCTAACCTAATCTCATCCTTATCATCATATCAACACACTAATCCACTATGTTAATAATAAGAAATCACTAACAAAGGATGATCCGAAGGTCGAGGAGGATTAAACAAATAAGAAGCCATTTTATTTAGAGAGAGAAAGGTAAGATGTGTGTTTTCTAGAGTGAGAAAGACACATACTTAATGAGATACAAAATGAATCCTCACCCCTCCATGGAAGTATGGAGGGGGTGTATATAGGTCAAGATGAGGGAAACTATTCTAACTTAACAATTCTAGTCCCTGCGAGTCTTGCCTAATGATAACTAGTGTAATTCCAGATAAGTCAACATATTTTAAGGCTAACAATCTTCCCCCAATATGTGGACATACGGAATTACTTACAATGTTCCTATTAAGTATAATTACAACAAAATAAAGTCTTCCAAAGCTGAAGATGTCTTCTGAGTTCTCCTGGTCTTGAAACTTATACTCCAGATTAGATCTTCAGTGTCTTTACTTGTACAGGAACCATTATAGTATGCATGAGTTGGATCAACTTCTATAACAACCCGCAATTTTTATCAATGTAATTATCTAAAGATATTAAATTAGATGCACTGTATTATCCATCTATTATATATACACCGCCTTTATACAGGGAAATTTTTTGTTTGATCTTATTTTGCAACGTAACTTGCATCTCTAAAGTAAACGAGCTCAAGCAACCTCTATCAATGTTATATATATCTATGTTTACCTCATGAAAACATCATAACATGTCAAGTCAATGATCTATTATCCATTTTATCATGTACGTTATTTATTTAACGTAGTTTTTACGATGTTATTATCAAATGAGCATTATCCGTTAACGTTTATGCCTAAACCCTAATTTCATGAAAAGTATGCATTCAAGATGAATATACAAGTAATTAAGGCATATGTGCAAGTATCATAGCATCTCATTTGAATAAATTTTCCCTCTAAAAATAATGTACATGCTTTTTAATGCACAATGTATAAGTCATTAAAGCACGAATCCAAATAAGCTATTTTAACTCCGTTTTTCTTAAGAATTTCATACAAACTAATTAACCCATGATACAAGCACTCAATGTACAATATTTACATTACATTTCCCTCTCTTTTCAATCAATGTACACAATTTGAAAATCAAAACCCTAATCCGAACCATAAACCAAACTCGCGACCCATTTTTACCCATTTCTACCCATTTTAAACACAAACCACTATCCAAGCACCTCCATGACTAAGCAACTTCATCCAAAAGCAGCTTACAAGCACCTTAAACCCATCCATTGGTCACCAAGAGGCCTCATTACCTCCTTGTTGTCTCCTCCTAGCCGCGACTACCTCAACACTCCCACAACCTCACCACCTTGCTATGCTACAATGCTAGACCTCAAGACTTATCTCCTAGCCCTCCTTAGTTAGCCTTTCTAGCCTAGACACTATGCAATTGCCTAAACTTGCACTCCAAAGACTTTCGACCCTATAAAAGGGGCGTACCACCCTTCACTTCAACTCACACCTTCATTCTCATTTCTAACACTCAAATGAAGTTCTAAGCTGATCAAGGAGAAGCAAGAGAAGTCCCAAGACCAGGTTTGAAGCTAAGAAGCCAAGAAAAGAAGCCACACGAAGTCATTACTAGGCGTACGAGACCACAAACCTATTTTTGACCCACTTTGAGCTCAAGTAAGCCTAAGTCTCATTCAACAAGCTTGTTTTCTGTTTTGAATTTTTAATTAGTCCCTTATGATCATGTTTACACTCTTGTTAAAAGATTAAAGCTCAAAACCACACGTGTATAAAATTCTAAAACCAAACGAACCCATGAAAACCCTAAATTGCCATTTTTGTAAAATCTATAAGCTAAACTCATAAGCTATTTCTATAATCTATTTTTATAATCTCATTTATCATTCCTATAAGCTTTTTATCAAATCTTAAAAGCCTAAACCCATTGGATTAATTTTTATAAACCAAACGACCCATTTTTAGACTTTTAAGCTCATAAGCCCTTTCAATAAGCCATAAGCTCGTAAAAGATAGTTATCCTAACTTATTTTAGCTTATTACAATAAGCTATAACCTGCAAATTACTTTCTATATTCAAAAATACCTTATTATGGATTTTGGACTTGTTTTGCAAATGTTTTCATGCAAAGGGGTATATATTGTAAATTTATGAAATTATGAACTAGAGGGGCTGAAAATGTCATTTTCCTAAACTTATAACTATAAGGGTTACTTTTGCCAAATTCTAAAGTCAAGGGATTATTTTGTATATATAAAGGATTAATTATGTAATTAATTTAAATCCAAGGGTATATACTGCCAATTTGATATTCTTAAAAATATAAAATATTAAATTTTTATATAACTTATAAAAATATAGATAAATATTATCAAACTTGATTTTATTAAAACCCAACACATTCTTCGTTATTAATTATCGATCAACGCATTTTAAATCAATTACGTTATATATTTAACGTAATTTATCATCAACTAGCTTTTGAAGAAACATTAAAATCTTATCGTATCACGTTACTAGGGAATTTCATGTGAGAGGTTACATTTGAGTGTTTGTCTTGACGAGTTTGTTGGGTTCACGATTTAAAGTGCCCCGACTACTCAAACGATACTACATGGCCTCTGAATTATGATAGCCCGAACAGTGATACACTGTATCCATAAATTGATAAATCAAATATGATAAAACATTATGAAGATTTGATAATCACACTAAGACTTGACATATTACCTCAGGTTGCGTGTTGAAGCTATTTTACTTTCAAACTGATATACTGAACTTTCATGTCGGGTAGATAACATCGTACTACCATACAGACACATTTCTATACTTTTTCCCTTAATCAGATTTCCTTGTATTATTAAGGTGAAGTTCATAACCTTGCCTTTACCTATTTACATGTTTTATAAATCCGCGAGGGGGATACATGCTTGTTTACAAACTCTTTTACATACTCATTTATCTTATAACAATGTGATTACTTTTCAAAGACTTAGTGAGTTCATAGCCTCACTTTTAAATCTCTTGAATGTTTTCATAAACCCGTGAGGGGGATACATGCTATAAACTATGAATACAAGTGTTTTCCAAATGTATGCTATCTTGATATATTATTGTTGTGATCTAAGTCCCTTTATGCCAAAAGACCCCACTATCATGGACCATTAATCACTTGCGAGTGAACGCGAATATTGTGGATAGATTTATCAGGATTGATGAATCCTGTTTGTGTTTGCCGGATAGGTAACCAAACGCACTATATTTGAATATCATAGGTATATGGCAATTACCTACACCGGGGGCCATTATCATTATATATATCATTATTGATATATATACAAGTCAGTTTGTGTGCCATGAGCTTAGACGCAATAATACACTATTAATACTGTTTTCTATAATAATTGTACTCATTGCAATTATTACACTTATGGGTGTATAACAACGTAACCTACTATTGAACTTGTATTCACACTATTTATTATAAACCTATGAATTTCACTCAACCATCGTTTTCTATGATTATGACTGTTGTACTATGAAGTAATACCCCAGATTAGCTTCCGCTGCTATATGTAAAAATGGGGGTGTTACAGATTGGTATCAGCGCCATGGTTATAGAGAACAAGGTTAAAACCTTAACTATAACTACTTTTCTTCTTCAAGCCGAGAAAGTCCTCCGTGCCACTACATTTCCCAAATAGTATGTAAAGATACATAACTACTATACTATTATATAAATAACTTATGTTATTTACACTGGGTTGTTACACAATTATGTCTTCATCCAACCACCCTATTATCGTCCTATCCGATTCTGATATTGAGGATGCTTTTTCCTCTACAAATGTTCCAGACTATTTCCCAACCACACCGGGAAACACTTCTCCTGACTCTTCAAATGATTTAACTAAGTATCTTTTGGCCACACTAGTCTTCTCACCTTTACATGATGATCCGTATATGAAATCATGCAAGCATATGATGCTACTGATAATGAATTACCTATTCCTCTACTTCAAGCTCCTATTGCTCCACCAACTGTTGTGTCTCCATCTCCAGTGTTATCACTATCACCAATGTTTGATTCTCGAGATTTATTTCCTCCTGAGGTGATTTCACTAACTAAAGACATCGAGACTCCTGTTGAATCACCCATTCCAATATCTCCATCTTCATCAATAGGATCTTCATCACCAGTTAGGTCAACTACACCACCACCAGACTATCCCTTTGATAAATCTATCTTCGCAGAGTTAGAAAACTCATTATGGATCATACCGCGGCCACTGGGAAGTAAACCAGTCCCCGTGGAACTAATGAGTCAAATGCTTGTGAAAGTATTCATCTCTGGAAATGATCATTGAGAATATCCAAGTTTGTCATCAAGGGTTTTCTGAACAAGATTCAAGAACTCAAAAACAACAAGGGAGAACCACCAGATTAGATCTGTGTCATTTACAGCTTTCTAGAATCCAACCACTAGATGTATGGTATAAATAATGACACTAGTCAAATTTTGTTATGTAAATTATATAGACAAGTTATTTATACAAATGATGATTCCGTTATACCTCGTTGTTTCATAATACCAATTTTGTATATCGAGATTGTCTATCCTATATCCTGTAGTATGATGACTCATATATTTATCCAAGATTACTCTGATTCTTTTACCATCCGATTTTCTCAAACCTTTAAACACTAGGCCTCTTATTGGATCACTCACTTCATTATCTCCGTATCTATCTCTGGAAGTCTTAAATTCTAAAATTTCCATTGTATCCTGCAATGTATTACCAAAGAATGATCACAAGTCTTTACATTATACCTTAACTTGTGATATGACTATATCATTTTATGGATTCTTATCCTGTGTTGTCTTGATAGATGCCTCCCAAGAGAACATCAACATCTGCAGCACTAGCTATGGCTCAGGCTGCCATCTGACAACTAGTTGTTAACAGTGTTGCTGCTGCTCTAGAAACAACCTACAACCAGTATCCGTAACATGTAATGCCCATGGAGAGAAAGGGCATTATGCAAATCAATGCTCAAAAGCAAACAACAGGGCCACATGGGAGCCTACTTACTAAGAGACAAGATTGTTTTTGTGCACTTTAGGATTTCTACCCTAGAAACAACTCTTGAGGATATTCAAGTTCGCCACCAGTTATATATGAAGGATCTTCTGAAACCCACTTCATAAGTTAAAAAACCCCAAACACCAAGCTACTATCCTATCATTTATTATTTTAATCTAGAATCCTACCATGAGACACGTAGCATAAGTGTCAACACTTGTAAAGATTTAATGATGTAAGATATGTAAGATAAAGTTATCCATGAAATAATAAAGTGGTAATTCCATTACGCCTTGATGTCTGATGATATAAAAACTTGACATCGTTTGTCAATCCCATTAGTTTTATTATATTTAACTCTGAATAATCGCCTCCTACCTTTGAAACACTTATGCAACAACAAAGATCCTTGACTGATAATATGGGCATCTGTGCAATTAATGTCTCATTACTCTTCCCATCGCTTATAATGATTTTGAAAAATCATATCATCTTCTACACATCACCATTTTGATATCATGTTTTATGCTTAGGTAGGATGATTTATAATCGTCTTATTGAAATGAATTAGGACGCTTCTTCATTTGAATAAGGAAATTATAAATTACCGAACTATGAATTTATAATTTCTCAGTTACAAGGATCAGGACGCCTCTTTTTGTAAGTGAAAAATTATAAATGAGTAGGCTTAAGTATATGACAATCTGTGATTCGTTTGTACGAACAAATCCCTTACTTTATGAAATCATTGTCAATATTACCCTCATATGAATAAATCTCTGAACTTTTACACTCTATCATTCGACTAAATCTCGGGACGAGATTTCCTTTAAAGGAGGGAGACTATAACAACCTGCAATTTTCATCAATGTAATTATCCATCTATTAAATTAGATGCACTGCATTATCCATCTATTATATATACACCACCTTTATCAGGGAAATTTTTTGTTTTATCTCATTTTGCAACGTAACTTGCATCTCTAAAGTAAATGAGCTCACACAACCTCTATCAATGCTATCTATATCTATGTTTACCTCATGAAAACATCATAACATGTCAAGTCAATGATCTATTATCCATTTTATCATGTACGTTATCTATTTAACATAGTTTTTATGACATTATTATCAAATGAGCATTATCCGTTAACATTTATGCCTAAACCCTAATTTTATGAAAAGTATGCATTCAAGATGAATATACAAGTAATCAAGGCATATGTGCAAGTATCATAGCATCTCATTTGAATAAATTTTCCCTCCAAAAATAATGTATAAGCTTTTTAATGCACAATGTACAAGTCATTAAAGCACGAATCCAAATAAGCCATTTTAACTCTGTTTTTCTTAAGAATTTCATACAAACTAATTAACCCATGATACAAGCACTCAATGTACAATATTTACATTACATTTCCCTCTCTTTTCAAGCAATGTACATGATTTGAAAATTAAAACCCTAATCCGAACCATAAACCAAACCCGCGACCCATTTTTACCCATTTCTACCCATTTTAAACACCAACCACTATCCAAGCACCTCCATGACTAAGCAAATTCATCCACAAGCAGCTTACAAGAACCTTAAACCCATCCCTTGGTCACCAAGAGGCCTCATCACCTCCTTGTTGTCTCCTCCTAGCCGCGGCCACCTCAACACTCCCACAACCTCACCACCTTGCTATGCTACAATGCTAGACCTCAAGACTCATCTCTTAGCCCTCCTTAGTCAGCCTTTCTATCCTAGACACTAAGAAATTGCCTAAACTTGCACTCCAAGGACTTTTGACCCTATAAAAGGGGCGTACCACCCTTCACTTCAACTCACACCTTCGTTCTAACACTCAAATGAAGTTCTAAGATAATCAAGGAGAATTAAGAGAAGTCCCAAGACCAGGTTTGAAGCTAAGAATCCAAGAATAGAAGCCACACGAAGTCATTACTAGGCGTACGAGACCACAAACCTATTTTCGACCCACTTTGAGCTCAAGTAAGCCTAAGTCTCGTTCAACAAGCTCTTTTTCTATTTTGAATTTTTAATTAGTCCCTTATGATCATGTTTACACTCTTGTTAAAATATTAGAGATCAAAACCATGCGTGTATAAAATTCTAAAACCAAACGAACCCATGAACACCCTAAATTGCCATTTTTGTGAAATCTATAAGCTAAACTCATAAGCTATTTCTATAAGCTATTTCTATAAACTCATTTATCATTCCTATAAGCTTTTTATCAAATCTTAAAAGCCTAAACCCATTGGATTAATTTTTATAAACCAAACGACCCATTTTGGACTTTTAAGCTCATAAGCCCTTTCAATAAGCCATAAGCTTGTAAAAGATATTTATCCTAACTTATTTTAGCTTATTACAATAAGCTATAACCTGCAAATTACTTTCTATATTCAAAAATACCTTATTATGGATTTTGGACTTGTTTTTCAAATGTTTTCATGCAAAGGGTATATATTGTAAATTTATGAAATTATGAACTAGAGGGGCTGAAAATGTCATTTTCCTAAAATTATAACTATAAGGGGGTTACTTTTGCCAAATTTTAAAGTCAAGGGATTATTTTTTATATATAAAGGATTAATTATGTAATTAATTTAAATCCAAGGGTATATACTGCCAATTTGATATTCTTAAAAATATAAAATATTATATTTTTATATAAATTATAAAAATATAGATAGATATTATCAAACTTGATTTTATTAAAACCCGACACATTCTTCGTTATTAATTATTGATCAACGCATTTTAAATCAATTACGTTATATATTTAACGTAATTTATCATCAACTAGCTTTTGAAGAAACATTAAAATCTTATCATATCACGTTACTAGGGAATTTCATATGATAGGTTCCATTTGAGTATTTGTCTTGACGAGTTTGTTGGGTTTACGATTTAAAGTGCCCTGACTCCTCAAACGATATTACGTGGCCTCTGAATTATGATAGCCCGAACAGTGATACACTATATCCATAAATTGATAAATCAAATATGATAAAACATTATGAAGATTTGACAATCACAATAAGACTTGACATATTACCTCAGGTTGCGTGTTGAAGCCATTTTACTTTCAAACTGATATACTGAACTTTCCTGCCGGGTAGATAACATCGTACTACCATACGGACACATTTCTATACTTTTGCCATCAATCAGATTTCCTTGTATTATTAAGGTGAAGTTCATAACCTCGCCTTTACTTATTTACATGTTTTATAAACCCGCGAGGGGGATACATGCTATAAACTATGAATACAAGTGTTTTCCAAATGTATGCTATCTTGATATAGTATTGCTTGTGATCTAAGTCCCTTTATGCCAAAAGACCCCACTATCATGGACCATTAATCACTTGCGAGTGAACACGAATATTGTGGATAGACTTTTTATCTTAGGTAATTGAGCAAACTATGACACGGAGTGACATGGACTGAAGATGGCTTAACTATTATCATTCAACTTTATGTTTTCCTGTAGATTTTGGGACCTCTGTTTGTAAAAACTCTGATGAATAAATGAATGATAACAACTTTTTCCTAAAACGTCTCTTTATGAGTCATTTTTTATGATTATGACTGTTGTACTATGAAGTAATACCCCAGATTAGCTTCCGCTGCTATATGTAAAAATGGGGGTGTTACAACTTCCCCTCAATTCATGCAACATGTCTTGAAAAGCTTTCTTCATATACTATATTTTGGCAAAGTTTCTGAATCAGCTTCCCCCAAACCAACATCCCTATCTTGAGCAGATTCTGAAACTTTGATGTAGCTTCAACAATCTTCTATTGTCATTAAAGTGCACAACGGAAGTTTGTAGAAGAAAACCCACACCAAATACCACTGCTACTTGTCATTAGCTCTTGGTGAACATTCGTTTGGGGGTACATGTGAGAAATCAGCAACAATTCTTCTCATGTATGTAATATACTTCACAAACCATATTAAGTAAAGTAGTATACACTCCTTCCCCCTGGAAGTTGACATGGTAACATCAAAGTCAACTAAGTCCCGGATGTACACATTTCCCCCATGACGGTTTTGAACTCTCGAAAGCATCATTGTTGTGTACGCACATATACTCGAGAATTTCTTATCTTAAGAACAAATCTTGAGATCCAAACAAACCATTACCCTCTTTCAGAAACCGTAGAGGAGATGAAGCAAGAATCAAGAAAACTTGGTATAATCAAGGTCTTGTATATGAATGTTGTTGAAGAACTTTAAGAATTTTGCTTAGACTGTGAAGTACCTTTGTCTTGGAATAGCACAATAATATCCCGTGAGAATTGTTGATTACATCTCAACCTTTAAACTTTCTGGCTAACTTACCAACCTCGTATTCTGTCGGCTATTTTGGTGAAGTAAACCCGATATACCAAATTTGAAAATGAAGTAAAATCCCCCAAATTTGTTACTTAAGCTTGCACTGTTGTTGATTGAAGAACGGTGCAAGATTAAATCTATAAGTACTCTATACCCAGTCCTAAAAGTATAAGAAGTACATCACCTCTTGAAATTATCCACACCGACATCTGCGTGTGACACTGAGTACTACAACGTAACTTCTTTAAGTGATAGTTATCCAGGTCTTTAACCAACCACCTCGACTGCAGGAACTAGATAATTCAAGTCTCAATCATAAGCTGTGTACGTTCAAGCAAGTCATCAATCGATAGATTGGGTTTGACGAAAAGGGATAGAAAATAGATGGAAGTCTCGATGATGAAATAAGTAGACGCCTTCGTGAAATTCAACTTCAATCTCAAATAAGGGATACCAAATGAACTTCGTGATCACTTGTCATCGTAATCCGAATCTTTACCTATTTGTCGTTTTAGTGAATCTTATTCGGATTGTTTTAGTGTTATGTATTGTGTTTGTTGTGTTGTTGGTCGAATGTCGTTAAACTAGAACAAATGGTATTTTGAATTGTAGTTAACGAATCCACATTTGTCTAATTAAACTTGTCGTTATAGCATTTTAATACCCGGCTTAATCCATAAATATACCATAAATCCATTAAGAATACCAAAAATTAGTCCAAGGATGAATAATCACTTAACCACAAGGCCTAATTTTCAGTTAACACTTATTCCAGCCCACTATTTCAATATCCATCGGCCAAATGTTTTTGATACTACCCGAGTCCATCACAAACCTCGGCCCTTTTCCTTATTAATAGCAATCGGCCCATTTTTGTTAATGAATACTCAGCCCACTCCAAACAAAATTAACACACTCGGTCCACTCCAACTTATATCCTGGTTTGCCAAGATAATCAGATACATGGGATATATAATATCAAATCCCTAATTTTTCTCACTCATTAACCCTAATCCACTTTAAACCGCCACTACCCTTATCTCTCCCAAAAATTACCAACGCTGTCAATCATACATCTATCATATCACACTTGACAAAATCAAATCAAATGAAAAACCATCACATAGATCTAAACGATCTCTTCATAATCTTTCATTTTTTGTTTTATGTAAACCATTCACCAAACGATGGCTTCAAGATCCCTAAAAGGGTCTCGGGTAGGTTTATCTTTTGTATTTCGTTTGTTGTATCATCGAAACAAATATTGAGTATGACATGTTTGTTACCCTCTTGTCTTCAAAAACCGTAGAGGAGATGAAGCAAGAATCAAGAAAACTTGGTATAATCAAGGTCTTGTATATGAATGTCGTTGAAGAACTTTGAGAATTTTGCTTAGACTGTGAAGTACCATTGTCTTGGAATAGCACAATAATATCCCGTGAGAATTGCTGATTACATCTCAACCTTTAAACTCTCTGGCTAACTTACCAACCTCGTATTCTGTCGGCTATTGTTGTGATCACTTGGTGAAGTAAACCCGATATACCAAACTTGAAAATGAAGTAAAATCCCCCAAATTTGTTACTTAAGCTTGCACTGTTGTTGATTGAAGAACGGTGCAAGATTAAATCTATAAGTACTCTATACCCAACCAGAAAAGTATAAGAAGTACAACACCTCTTGAAATTATCCACATCGTCTTCTGCGTGTGACACTGAGTACTACAATGTAACTCCTTTAAGTGATAGCTATAACCCGTGAGCACTACAATGTAACTCCTTACATCAGGAAATAACTAGATAATCCAAGTCTTAATCATAAGCTGTATACGTTCAAGCAAGTCATCAATCGATAGATTGGGTTTGAAGAAAAGGGGTAGAAAATAGAAGGAAGTCTCGATGATGAAATAAGTAGACGCCTTCGTGAAATTCAACTTCAATCTCAAATAAGGGATGCCAAATGAACTTCATGATCAATTGTTATCGTAATCCGAATTTTTACCCGTTTGTCGTTTTGGTGAATCTTATTCGGATTGTTTTAGTGTTATGTATTGTGTTTGTTGTGTTGTTGGTCGAATGTCGTTAAATTAGAACAAATGGTATTTTGAATTGTCGTTAACGAATACACATTTGTCTAATTAAACTTGTCGTGATAGCATTTTAATACCCGGCTTAATCCATAAATATACCATAAATCCATTAAGAATACTAAAAATTAGTCCAAGGATAAATAATAACTTAACCACGCCCAATTTTAGGTTAACACTTATTCCAGCCCACTATTTCAATATCCATCGGCCCAATGTTTTTGATACTACCCGAGTCCATCATAAACCTTGGCCATTTTCCTTATTAATAGCAATCGGCCCATTTTTGTTAATGAATACTCAGCCCACTCCAAACAAAATTAACACACCCGGTCCACTCCAACTTATATCCTAGTTTGCCAAAATAATCAGATACATGGGATATATAATATCAAATCCCTAATGTTTCTTACTCATTAACCCTAATCCACTTTAAACCGCCACCACCCTTATCTCTCCCAAAAATTACCAACGCTGTCAATCATACATCTATCATATCACACTTGACAAAATCAAATCGAATGAAAAACCATCACATAGATCTAAACGATCTCTTCATAATCTTTCAGTTTATGTAAACCATTCACCAAACGATGGCTTCAAGATCCCTAAAAGGGTCTCGGGTAGGTTTATCTTTTGTATTTCGTTTGTTGTATCATCGAAACAAATATTGAGTATGACATGTTTGTTATCATTCAATCTTTATATTCAAATAGAAAAGAGAGGGTTTAACTCTCACAGATCGATGATGAATCTTCTCGTGTGTATAGATCTTAAAAAGGTCATTATGATTTATATCCAACACATACGAAAAGGAAACTGAGATCCTTTAGTTTTACATTTTAATTCAAATCTTGATGTAGTTGATTGAAGGAGATGATTTAAATGATGAATGTGACGATGGGATGTGAGAAATTAGGTTAGTGGATTTGTTGCTAATTAAATGTGGCGAAGGGATATTAGATTGTGACGAAGGTTAATGTTGTAGTGAGAAGGCAGTGGTGCTTTGTTGATATTGTAAATGGTTGATGTTGTAATGGTTTGTGCTGTTGTAGTGTTTTAACAAAGATTCAGTTGATCTTCTTTCGTCTTCTTCTTTTGTACAGACTTGGACTCAGTCGAGTTTGACCGGGTCAACTCAGACTCGGTTTGGTTTTTTTGGTTGCAAACCGCTATCAAGACAACTTGAGCAAACCGCCACCACATTCAAACCACACTAAACTGCTATCAACAAAAAAATTGGGCATCGATTTGTTTCTATTGACCATGAAAGAATAGTCTTCAAAACCTGTATGCCAAACTGCTATGGCAAACCGCCATGTTGACCAAACTGCTACAGTGGTCAAACCGCTATAGTATAGTACTTTTGTACTTTTTCCTTAATTTATGGATCTATGTTTTTTCTTTTTTGTCAAACTGCTATGAAGAAACCCAGAATAACATAAGCTTGAAAATGGTCATTTAAGCACATATATAGCAAATTTGAACTCAGTAATGAAACAAAAATTTATAACAACATATTAAAACCATTTTCATGACTTTCACAAGAAAAAAAACACATGAAAAAAAAATCAGCAGTATGACCAAATCTGAACAGTAACTGAGACAACAAACACCTGATACAATACACCCCTACAACTCTGATGCCAATTGTTAATAATAAGAAATCACTAACAAAGGATGATCCAAAGGTCAGAGAGGATTAAATAAATAAGAAGCCATTTTATTTAGAGAGAGAAAGGTAAGATGTGTGTTTTCTAAAGAGAGAAAGACACACACTTAATGAGATACAAAATGAATTCTCATCCCTCCATGGAAGTATGGAGGGGGTATATATAGGTCAAGATGAGGGAAACTATTCTAACTTAACAATTCTAGTCCCTGCGAGTCTTGCCTAATGATAACTAGTGTAATTCCGGATAAGTCAACATATTTTAAGGCTAACACACTCATCCTTTCCTTAATCTATTATAAAAGAAGGCATAAAATTTTATTATTTCATAACCCATCTTGTTTCTTTTTGAAAAGTTAACACAAACACAATAGAATTTAAACCAAGAGCATAAGAAAATAAAAAAAATCAAAAGGAAGTTCAAGAAAGAGCTTACAAATGATGAAGAAATAAGATTGAACACTAGATCTATAACATACACCAAGATCTTGCAAAACCTCCAAATTTATTTTGAAACCCTAATTTCTTAATCTTTGATTAACCTTGTAAATGGATGAATTAAGCCTTTAGGACACCTTGAATAACCTTGGAAATGAACTAGTAAAGCTTGAATCAAGAGAAAATGAAAGATGGTGACCACCTATGGTGGTGATGGTGGTGTCGTGAGTTAGGGTAGAGAGGAAGAGAGAAAAGAAAGTTTTTGGAGGCTTGGTAATGAAATGTTAACCCTAGAAGTGAAGATGTGAAAGTATATATAGGACTATGGCTAGGGTTTTGGTTCAAGACATGTGACTAGCCAAGGCTTACACACACTTGATAAGTGTGTGTGGGTTCGGTTCATAGGAAGCAAAAAGGAAGAACATGTGAAATTTTATGGAACCATGGGACTAGTAGCAAGTCTTGCATAAATAAAATAAAAACATATGCACATGGGACTTAGTACTATAGGAGACAAGATTGAGAAGATGGTGTGGCTTGGTTGGCAAGGGGGGGGGACCAATTTGGTCTTGTTTTGTTGTTTTTTGAAAAGTAAATATCTAGATATTGATTAATTTGAATTTTTGGCTCCATTCCTTGGTTTTAAATGTCTAATCATGTATATAAGTCTAGAGGGAAATATATTTTTGAGATTTTTGACCCTTGAAGGTATATTGGGTGATATCTTGGGTTTACATGCAAAGATGACGGGTTTCCGGGGTTCTGTTTGACCTAAAACGCGAAAAACATAAATTGTACGTGAAAAACGTAAGAATCGCAAACGGAAGTGTACGTAAACTACGTAAAACTTTAAAATGATAAAATAATACATATAACACGTAGACTAATCCAAGTCTGAAGCTAGAACGTTTCCAATGGCATTTTTTAGTTTTACGCGGGATAACTTCCTAGTTTTAAGTCAAATTCAAACGTAACGTATAAAAGTCAAACTAATTTACAAAAAAGTCAAATATGTTGACTTGGAAATTTATAGGGTGTGACATACTTTCCCCGTTAAGAGAGCTTCGTCCTAAAGCTCAAGGTGTAGTATTCGACAATGGTTTGGGGTTGGCGAAAAGATGTGGATATCTCATTCGAATTTGATCTTCACATTCTCAAGCAAATTTAGGACGTCTTCATGAATTGCAACACACTTTCACAATTAGGAGTATGGATTTGTTTCAAACGTTTGATCTCATGATCCATAGTTTCGACGGGTTCTTCTATGAAATGGAGCTTGTCGTCGATTTGGATATCATCTAACAGATAACAAGTGTTTTGTCAGATAAGCACTTCTTCAGGTTCGATACGTGAAAAGTACTTTGTACTCGGCTTAGTTGTTTTTAAAGTTCGAGTCGGTAAGCGACGGTTCTAACCTTTGCTAAAATCTTGAAAAGTCTAATATAACACGAGTTCAACTTTCCTCGTTTGCCGAAATGTATCCTCACATTTACGTAACTCTATCGGTGATTACTAGCAGTTTGTATTTTGTTGCGTATCCGAATGATCCCCTTAGTTGTTTCATGGTAAAGTGTAGGGGCTAGTGACTCGACTACCCCAACCTTGGTCTAGCAGAAGAGTGATTAACACTCTTACTCGGAAAGTGTTTCAAATGGTGAGACCTTGTTGCCGGTACGGTAAGTGTCGTTGTAAGAAGGTCCGACTAAGCGGGCTTGTAGTGTATTCCTTATAGCCGGTATGGTTTTCTTGCTCTCGTGGTCGATAGACATGGTGCACCTTATACCGTATTAGTGGTGTCTCCAAATCTTTAGCGTAAGTTATGTGTTAAGACGGGTTCGAGGAGTTCAACATAATAATCAAGTATGATAATAAACGAAAACCAATTTAAATGATTGGCAAAATACAAAATGTCTGCAATGGGATGGTAGGTACGGATTGAATGTTATGAAAATCCTTAAAGAACTGATAGAATATAGGTATTGGTATGAAGTCATACGAAGAAATGATAACTGATTAGTTATACCGATGATCAAAGAAGTACATATCGAGTAATATTACGCATTAAGATCGAAGAATAAATTGATAAATGTAAAGGAAAGAACTAAATAAAGAGTACTAATATCAAATAGGAGTAGTTGCGTTGGGATTAAAAGACTTCATGATGATCTTGGAGTTACTACTGCTAAGGTTAGAGTTACTGATGTTAAGCAAACTTAGTGAAAAATATGCTAAGTAGTTAATGCTGCTAGTTACTACTACTAGTGTATATTACTACTGCTAGTGTAACTTAGTTACTACTGCTAGTGTAACTTAGTACTGCTAGTATATGTTAGTACTACTAGAGTAAAGTTAGTAATGCTGGTGAAGAATGAAGAAAATTATTCTAAGTAGTTACTACTACTTGTACACAGTTAATGTGCTGGTGTATAAGTTACTGCTGCTAGTGTTCAGAGTTAATGCTGCTGGTACAAAGTTACAACTGTTGACAAAGTTACAACTGCTGAAAAGATTACAACTGCTACGGAGATAAAGATTGATTGAAGATCAAGAATACTTACGAGATAAGTATTAAGTTATTTATAGAATAGATCATGTAGAATATTCTATATTTTAGGAATATATTGTAAATCAACCAGGACTCCTTGGTGTATAAAAGGAGGTCCTAGGGCATAGAGTTTGACATCTAGAAATTGTTTTGTTTTGATATCGTTTAGCTTCAAGGTTTTGTAACCCTAATACTAGTTAGAGTATTCGTATTATTTGTAATAATAATATTGAAGCTTTTATTGTTGAATTATATTGTTTTACTATTTCATTAAAGAATTCTTATTATATTAAAGATTAGATTTCGCATAATTTTTAGTATTATCAAACAAAGTTTCTACTATAGTTGTGTTGGATTTATCTTGCATAACTAAACCTAACACAAGCTAAGGAATTCAAGATCCATTCAAGTGGGATCAACAAGTGGTATTAGTGCTTTGAGAAACTTTGTTAAGATGACATAGATCAAGACCCAGCACATATGGTGGTTGCATCAAAAGTGCCAATGCTCAAACCAGGTGACTATGAGCTTTGGAGGATGAGTATGGAACAGTACATCCAGATGGTTGATTATTCTCTATGGGAAGTCATAGAGAATGGTAATGCACCTCCAATAACAAAATTTGGTAAAGGTGTTGAGACTGTTATTGCTCCTACAACTGCTGAAGAAAAGGCATAAAGAAGGTTAGAATTGAAGGCAAGAAGCACTTTATTGATGGGCATCCCTAATGAAAATCAATTGAAATTTAACTCCATCAAAGATGCCAAGTCATTGCTGCATGCTATTAAGAAAAGGTTTGGAGGGAATGCTACTTCTAAAAAGACTCAGAGGAATCTTCTAAAGCAGTAGTATGAAAATTTTACTGCTTCTAGCTCAGAGGTGTTAGATCAAACCTTTGATAGGCTTTAAAAGCTTATCAATCAATTGGAGATTCATGGTGAAACTATCTCATAAGAAGATGTGAATCAAAAGTTCTAAAGAAGTCTGTCACTAGAATGGAACACACATACCATTGTATGGAGGAACAAGCCTGATATTGATACATTAAGTTTGGATGATCTTTACAACAACCTAAAGATCTATGAACCAGAGGTCAAAAGGACATCAAGCTCAAGCACAAACACATAAAACGTAGCCTTTATGTCCTCAAACAGCACCAACAGTTCAAATGGAGCAGTTAATACTAGTCATGGTGCTACAACTGCTAGCACTCAAGCTACTACTGTTAACTCAACAACAATTGACAACTTGAGTGATGTTGTCATCTGTGCTTTCTTTGGAAGTCAACCAAACAGTCCACAACTTGACAATGAGGACTTACAATAAATTCATCCTGATGATTTAGAAGAAATAGATTTAAGGTGGCAGATGCCTATGCTAACAATGAGGGCAAGGAGATTCTTAAAGAATACTGGAAGGAAGTTTTCTGTAAATGGTAATGATACCATTGGGTTTGATAAATCCAAGGTGGAGTGTTACAACTGCCATAAAATGGGACACTTTGCAAGGGAATGCAGGGCTCCAAGGAACCAAGAAAACAGGAATAGGGAGAACACAAGAAGGGTTGTGCCAGTGGAGACAACTACTTCCAATGCTTTGATCTTATGTGATGGTGCTGGTTATGAATGGAGTGATCAAGCAGAAGAAGGTCCAACTAACTTTGCACTCATGGCTTACACTTCTACAAGTTCTAATTCTGAGACTGATTTTCTTACCATATGTGCAGGGCAATCCACAACAAGATTTAGAGGAAAAAGGTGTAATTGACAGTGGACGCTCAAGGCACACGATAGGGAACATGTCTTATCTTACTGAATTTGAAGAAATTGATGAAGGATATGTTGCCTTTGGAGGTAGCCCCAAAGGAGGGAAAATCACAAGCAATGGTACAATCAAAACTGGTAACTTAAAAGTTTCTGCTGTTAAGCATAATTAGTGCTGCTAGTTATACTTAATACTGCTATGTTAATATTGTTAGTTATACTTACTACTGCTGGTATAATTAATATTGTGAGAATTGAGAGATGCAGTGAGAATAAAAACAAAAAGAGAGATGTGTGAAAACAAAAACAGACAAAGTGATTTAGTAAGAACAAGAATTGAGAGATGTAGTGAGTTAAAAAATAGAAAGAGAGATGTGTGAAAAATAAAAACAGACAGAGAGAAATATGAGTAAAAAGAATTAGGAGAAAGCAAAAACAGACATAGAGAATTGTGAGTAAAAAGAATTGAGAGAAATAAAAAAAATAGACAGAGAGCTTTTGTGAGTCAAAATGTTAATTTGATAATGGAAAAGCTGTTTGGAATGGAAGTAGAGTTAATGTTGGTAACTTAAAGTTAATGCTACTAGGCATAACTTACTACTGCTGGGTTACTACTGCTGTTGAAAGTTAATGCTGCTAGGCATAAACTTACAACTGCTATTAAAAGTTAATGCTGCTAGGCATAAACTTACTACTGCTCGTATAAGTTAATGTTGCTAGGCATAAACTTACTACTGCTCGTGTAAGTTAATGCTGTTAGGCATAACTTACTACTGCCAGTTCAAGTTAATGTTGTTGAGGGTACTTTCATAAATACTTTGATCAAGGGTTTCAATCACTTGTTTAATCGATTTTGTTCAAACATATACTCTCTAATCATAAACCCTAACTCAATTTCATCATTCATTATTAAAACCCAACACAATGGCGGATCTAAAGTTTGCTGAGACTTATAATTTGATCACATTTTTGTCTAAACCCGATGAAAGTGATGGGTTTAAACAGATAGTGGATTTTCTGAATGCACACACTATCAATTATGCTTTAATGGTTAATCCTACAATATATACATCATGCATTGAACAGTTATGGGCAACTGTAAAGGCGAAAACGGTCAATGGGGAAGTTCAATTACAAGCCCTAGTGGATGGGAAGAAAGTAATCATCACTAAGACAAGTGTGAGTAGAGATCTTCACCTAGAAGATGCTAAAGGTATTGAATGTCTATCCAATGGATTTTGTTCAAACATATACTCTCTAATCATAAACCCTAACTCAATTTCATCATTCATTATCAAAACCCAACACAACGGCGGATCTAAAGTTTGCTGAGACTTATAATTTGGTCGCATTTTTGTCTAAACCTGATGAAAGTGATGGGTTTAAACAGATAGTGGATTTTCTGAATGCACACACTATCAATTATGCTTTAACGGTTAATCCTACAATATATACATCATGCATTGAACAGTTCTGGGCAACTGCAAAGGCGAAAATGGTCAATAGGGAAGTTCAGTTACAAGCCCTAGTGGATGGGAAGAAAGTGATCATCATTGAGACGAGTGTAAGTAGAGATCTGAATGCTACTATTTTTGAAGAACTGACAAGAATGGGGTATGAAAAACTTTCTCAGAAGCTTACATTTTATAAGGCTTTCTTTTCTCCTCAATGGAAGTTTTTGATTCATACTATTCTGCAATGCATAAGTGCTAAGACTACTGCATGGAACAAATTTAGTAGCACTATGGCCTCTGCAATTATCTGCTTAGCCACAAACCAAAAGTTCAATTTTTCTAAATATATCTTTGATAGTATGGTTAGAAATGTGGAGAATGTGTCTGGCAAATTCTTAATGTATCTAAGATTTGTCCAAGTATTTGTGAATCAACAACTTGGTGATATGTCAAACCATAAAAAGATTTATGTGACCCCCTCTCATTCTAGGAGAGTCACCCCTTTATTTCAAACAACGATGGTTTAAGCTCATGAAGAAATAGGTGAAGGTTAAACTAATCTTACTGGTCCCCATCACACACCCACCATTACTCAACCATCATCATCTTAACCCAGAAGAAACAAAAACCAAAAAAACCTAGAAAGGACACTCAAGTACCTCAGCCTAGTGATCCTATAACCAATGTAGCAGAAGAGGCTGTCAATGAGGAGGATGTACCTACACATTCCAATGATCCACTGCTCAGTGGCGAGGATAGACTGAAACTTAAGGAATTGATGGCATTGTGTACTAACTTACAAAACAGGGTTCTTGATTTGGAACACATAAAGACCACTCAGGCATTAGAGATTGCAAGCTTAAAAAGGAGGGTGAAGAAGCTTGAGAAGAAGCAAAGGTCAAGAACTCACAAGCTTAAAAGATTGTACAAGGTTGGTCTAAGTGCTAAGGTTGTCTCCTCTGAAGATAAATGTTTGGGTGAGGAGGATGCATCCAAACAAAGGAGGAAAATTCATGATATTGATGTAGATGAAGACATCACCTTGGATAGTACTCATTTTAATATTGATCCTAATATGTTTAGAGTGCATGATCTTTATGGTGATGAGTTGTTTGTAGAAACTAAAGAGCCTGTGGTTAATGCTGCTACAACTACAAGTACAATTCCAGTTAGTGCTACCAAAGATTTATCTAATGTTGACATGACTTTAGCTCAAGCACTGGCAGAATTAAAGAATGCTAAACCCAAGGCTGTTACAACTACTGTTATAATAACTACAACTGCTGTTACAAGACCCAAGGCTAAAGGGCTTGTTATTCAAGAGCAAGAGCAAGCACCTACACCAAAACTAATAGTTTCTTCTTTACAATCATCACAGGTTAAGGACAAGGGTAAAGGAATCATGGTAGAAGACCCTTTGCAGATAAAGAAGAAAGATCAAATAAGCTTTGATCAACAAGAAGCTATGAGATTACAAGCTCAATTTGATGAGGAATCAAGGATTACAAGAGAAAAAGAAGAAGCCAATGCTGCCTTAATTGCACAATGAAATGATATTTAGGATAAGGTTGAGACTGACTATGAATTAGCTCAAAGGCTGCAACAAGAGGAACAAGAAGAGTTGACTGATGCAGAAAAAGATACTTTATTTGTTCAACTCTTAGAGAAAAGGAGGAAGCACTTTGCAGCTAAGAGAGCATAGGAAAAGAGGAACAAACCACCAACAAAAGCTCAACAAAGGAGTATAATGTGTACTTTTTTGAAAAACATGACAGGATGGAAGCCTAAAGACTTGAAAACTAAGTCATTTGCCAATGTTCAAGAGTTATTTAAAAAAGCAATGAAAAGGGTAAACACATTTGTAGATATGGATACAGAGTTGGTGGAAGGCTCAAAGAAAGCTAAAGCAAAAGTGATAAAAGGGAGTTCAAAGAGAGCAGGAGATGAGCTTGAACAAGAAAGGATTAAGAAGCAAAAGATATGCGATGATCAAGAAGAAGCTGAGATGAAAAAGCTTATGGAAGTTGTTCCTGATGAAAAGGAAGTAGCAGTTGATGCTATACCATTAGCTACTAAGCCTCCAAACATTATTGATTGGAAGATTGTTAAGGAAGGAAAGATGAGCTTCTTTCAAATCATAAAGGCTAATGGAAGTGCAAAAAGGTACTCATCCTTTATTCAGATGCTTAAAGATTTTGACAGAGAGGATTTGAAGACTCTATGGAAATTGGTAAAAGCTAAACATGGATATACAAGGCCAGAAGAAGGATATGCAAGATTACTATGGGGAGATTTAAAGACAATGTTTGAACCTAATGTAGAAGATATGGCATGGAGGAATCTACAAGGAAACAAAGTGCTGATGTGGAAATTATTTGATTCCTGTGGAGTACACTTTGTGAGGTTTCAAAGTCTGCATGTCTTTATGTTGGTAGAGAAGCAGTATCCACTTACACCAGCAACAATTATAGAGATGCTGAACAAAAAGCTACAAGCTGATTATTGGAATGAAATGTGTTATCAACTTCTTAAGCTCATCACAAAATAGCAAAAGAAAGAATGAAGTGTTTGGAAGCATCCTCCTGGTGATTAATGAAGCTTTCAATGAAGAAACTTGAGATTTTGAAGGTAAATATCAAGTTTAGGGGAGGATTGTTAGAATTAAAAGACTTCATGATGATCTTGGAGTTACTACTGCTAAGGTTAGAGTTACTGCTGTTAAGCAAACTTAGTGATGCTCAGTAATCTTAGTGAAAAATATGCTAAGTAGTTAATGCTACTAGTTACTACTGCTAGTATATATTACTACTGCTAGTGTAACTTAGTTACTACGGCTAGTGTAACTTAGTACTGCTAGTATATGTTAGTATAGCTAAAGTAAAGTTAGTACTACTAGAGTAAAGTTAGTACTGCAGGTGAAGAATGAAGAAAAATATTCTAAGTAGTTACTACTGCTTATACATAGTTAATGCTGCTGGTGTATAAGTTACTGCTGCTAGTGTTCAAAGTTAATGCCGCTGGTACAAAGTTACAACTACTGACAAAGTTACAACTGCTAAGGAGATAAAGATTGATTGAAGAACAAGAATACTTACGAGATAAGTATTAAGTTATTTATAAAATAGATCATGTAGAATATTCTATGTTTTAGGAATATATTGTAAGTCAACCAGGACTCCTTGGTATATAAAAGGAGGTCCTAGGGCATAGAGTTTGACATCTAGAAATCGTTGTTTTGATATCATTTAGCTTTAAGGTTTTGTAACCCTAATACTAGTCAGAGTATTGGTATTATTTGTAATAATAATATTGAAGCTTTTATTGTTGAATTATATTATTTTACTGTTTCATTGAAGAATTCTTCTTATATTAAAGATTAGATTCTGCGTAATTTTTAGTATTATCAAACAAATTTTCTACTATAGTTGTGTTGGATTTATCTTGCATAACTAAACCTTACACAAGCTAAGGAATTCAAGATCTATGCGGTCGAGTAGTGTATCCTCCATAGTCGGTATAGTCTTCTCACTCTCGTGGTTGATAAACACAATGCACGTTGTACTGCATAGGTGGTGTCTCCAATACTTTAGCGTAGGTTATGTGTCAAAACGTTTTTGAGGAGTTTAACAAACTAATCAAATGGGATAGCAAATGAATACTTAAAACGAATACCAAATAAAATGAAATACAAAATACAAAGTATCCGCGATGTGAATGTAGGTACGGATTAAATGTTATGAGAATCTTTAATGAAAGGATATAGATAAGAAAACATACGGAAATGAGAACTAATGAGTTGTACGAATGATCAAAGAAGTACATATCGAGTAGTATTACCCATCAAGATCAAAGAATGAAATAATAAATGTGAACGAAGGAATCAAAGAAGAAGTACAAATCTCCAAAGGGAGTAGTTGTCAATGTAAAAAGGTTATATTGAGTATAACGATTTATTAGTAGGGTACAATGATGTATGAGCAAAGAATGCTAGAATAAGAGATGAAATATATTTATGAAGAAGAAGCAATGATCATTGATCAATGCAAACGAAAGGGTTACCGAACCAAATTTCATGAAAAGGAGAATCTAAATCAATATGAACAAAATTCCGCAAAGATAAAATAATAACAATCACATTTATAAGCTTTATAAATGATTTTAAGTAGCAACAATAACAAAACAATAGATCATGAAATATCAAGAATATCCATAAAATGTAGGGACAGTCAAAGGAAATGAACGTAAAAGGATTATTCTGTCAACAAAATGAATGTAGAGATTCATTTGTTCTAATAGATCATGAACTAGAAGACTATAGAGAGTCATCTGTACGATTAATCGATGCAAACGAGAGACCAAATACGAGTAGTTGAAAAAGACATATCTCAAAGAAATAATATATCAATGTTGTTAAACGAGATGGGTGAATTAATTGTACAGACAATTAATTATTAACGAGAATTAATACCAAATGGCTAAAACAAGTATATATCAAGAAAATGGTATATCAAGGATGTTGAAATAAAATATGTGGAATTAATTGTACAATAATTAATTATTAAGGGGAATGAAAATATTCGTACCATGAAGCGATCAATACATCAAGAGTTTTTAAATAAATGTTTTAAATAAAATAATCATCACTAGCTATGATGATCAAAAATTTCACTTGGGAGTAGGGGCTGCGGGTTGCGTCGTACTCAATGATGTTCTAGTCGGAAGGTGTGACCTTCATTAGCATGGTCCGTCTCAAGGATCTTTATGTGTGATTCGTTTTTGACATCTTGGATCTCGTTTTGCTCAAGGCGAAAGAGCATGCCAGCAATACATTAGGTTATGAGTCGTTGATATCTGCCAAACTTAGAAGTTATCTTCTTGACGATATAATTTTCCAAAATCACAAGAAGTAAATAGAAAAGACTGAGACATTAATGAGCCGTGTTCTAAAAGTAGGTGTTCCAAGATGGCACGTTACGAGGTGACAAGTTGCTAGTCGCGTTCCAATTAGTGCAATTTGAACCACATGTTCTAGCATCAAGGGTAAAGAAAGCTGCCAAGAATCATGATCCTTTAGCTCTTATTGCTCATTTAAATGCTTCTTCATCACACTCTCATGCAAACTCTTCTTATTCTCCACAATCATACTATGTCATTCATCCTCCATAAGTCGTTGATTATGATGATGAATATCAAGGGGAGTTACAAGGTGATTCTCAAGAGGATAAGCTTACAACTGCTATGATGTTACTCGCTCGAGCAATCTCTTAAAAGTTCTCTACACCCACCAATAATCGTCTTCGTATTTCCTCCAATACAAGGAATCAAGCTGTGGTTTAGGATGGTAGAGTTGACATACAAACCAAGAATGCAGGTTATGGTAGAAATGATAACAAGAATGCAGGGAGAAACAGAACTCAAGGGTTTAATACAGGAAATGCAGGTGATTAAAGCAATCAGATTATTCAGCGTGTTCCACGAACTGAGTGTACTCCAGGCAAAGCAAATGTTCAGTGTTACAATTGCAATGAGAAAGGTCATTATGCTCGTGAATGTCAGAAACCAAAAGTTTATGATGCAATGTATTTCAGAGAACAAATGTTGTTAGCTATAAAAGATGAAGCTAGAAGCAACCTCAGTAATGAAGAGAATGATTTCATGCTTGACACTCCATATGGAGAAGATTTGGAAGAGTTAACTGCAGCAGTCATGTTAATGGATCAACTACAACCAGGTGATGATAATGCTGAGAATGTACCATCATATGATGCAAAGGCTATTAGCCAGGTACATGCTTCATCTAAGGTTCATGAACAAGTGACTCATGGGAAACATAAAACTATTATTCAAACAACGGATGATGATCAAATAGATTCTAATATCATATTTGATGATCCATTTGTGTAAAATAATGGTGGCATGTTTGAACATGATTCAACTGCTCATGACGAATATCGTGAAATACAAATGCTAGCATACAATGTTCAACGTGAAGCTGAAAATAAAAAACATTTGAATAATGAGCTTAAAAAGCAAAACAATTTGATACAATAGGAACTTGAGACATTTAAGGATTAGGTTAAAACATTTGAGTCAAATACAATTCAATACTCAACATATAAAGAAACATGTAATGAATTGGAACGTGAACTAAGGAATGATAAAGACACGATTGACCGACTTGTAAAAGAAAAAGAAAAAATGCAAAATGATTGTCTCAAAGTTGAAAATGAAAAAATAATAATTCAACATGAAACTCAGTTAGAAAAGAAGGCTTTTAAAGAACAAGAAGATCGGTATCTTGATGATATCCTTGATCTCGAAGAGAAACTGAGTTCTCATGATCGAATTATTTATAAAATAGGTCAGTCAATTCAAACGATTCACGTGCTTGGAAAGAAACCAAATAAAGTTTATGATCCTTTTCTTAAAGCTGGGCTGGGTTATACAAATCCTGTGCGTCTCAAGAAAGCCATTGCAACACAACCTAAAATGTATGATGGTGATTTAATTCATAATAATAAGTTGGTAACTCATTCAACTGATTTAGAGGAAACTTTAGAGGATGCCAAAGAAAATCAAAACAAAATAAGGCACAAAATGGTCAAATTGATTATGAAAAATTGAATGCGCTTTATGAAACATTTGTTCCTCAACAAGAACTTTCTACTAAACAAACATATTTTCAATTCCTTCTACTTCTGATAATGGTTCTAAGTCTAAAGATGTTCCATCGGAATCACCAGGTCCAAAAATGCCAAAAGAGAGTCGGTTATTAAAAATAATTGATACATTGGGAGATACAATTGTCGGTTTCTAAACAAGGATTAATAAAACTTTTTTACAAGACACAGAACGAAGATGGTTGTCTGATAGTCAAAATGAATTAAGAGAGTTTTATAAAACTGATGTGATTCTGATGTCAAGATCTTTATACAAGACTTTGAGTGAAATAAAAGAGGAACTCATTGAGGAAGTGTAGGAAATGTTAAATATTTTTGTCACAATGGAACAAAAAGTCAATGAAAAATCTCCAACAGAAATTCTTTTGCAAAATGAAATTGATCGACTTTTGGAAGATCCTTGACAAGTGAATTCCGAGATTGTGTGTTGCTGTCGGTAGAACAAAAAAATCTGAGTTGTTAAAAGTTGAACTTAAGAAAAGTTCAAGCGATTCCAGAGATATCCAAGCCAATTTGCTCAAAAGAATCAAAATTCTTGAAAACGATTTTCAAAGATCACAAGCTCAAAGTATTGCTTTTGAACTCAAATTGCAACATCAAAAAGAGAAAATGGCTTGTGATGTCTCTTGGAAAGCAAAGTTGTCCACATTGCATGATGAGAACGTGTTGCTAAAACATCAAGTTGAGTCTACTGTTAAAGAAAGAGAAAATATTAAACTTGAATTTCGAAGGCTTTTTAACTCAGTCAAAGCAACACGGGTTCAACATCAAATTGAAATTAATGAATTGGTTGAAAATGTTAATCAAAAGACATATGATTATGCTGATGTTCATGCTCAAAATCAAGATCTTTTGATGACAATTTCTGAGCTTAAGAGTAAGCTTAGAACGATTGACAAAGGGAAACATGTAAACACTAAGTTTGACAAATTTGAGATCTTAGGATAACTTCTCTGTGTAACACCGTTCAACAAAAATCTAGCAATTAAGGCTAAGAACGTGTCAAACACTAAGGTTACTTAAGATAGGCCAAACCCAGTTACTTCACAGTCTACTCCCACAATTAAGAAAAAACAACAACACAATGTGAATGTAACTGCAAGAGGAATGTATAAGATCAATCAGCAAGACACAAACACACCGGATTCTAAGACTAACACAAATGTTTCTAATTCTACAGGTGTAGGCAGTTCAAATAGTGTTAGAAGACCCAAGTCTAAGGATAATAAATCAAAGAATAATGTCTTGAAGAACACTAAAAATCATCTACAAATGTTTGGAAGATAATAAATAGTGTTTGCTTAGATTCTAATAAATGTGAAACAAAACCTTCGAATGTTTGTCAAACCAATGCATGTATAACAAATTCCAAGACTGTAAATACTATAAATGATGGTTTGAATATTTTTTGTATATCTTGTGGTCTTGATGTAACTTTGCATTCTCATGACAAATGTGTTGCACGTCATGCTTAGATTAGGAAATCTTGTGTTAAGAGAGCCTTATTCACTTTCCCTGTAGAAGCAAAATCTAAGGGTTTAGGAGCTACATATGTAGTTGCAAAATCTAGATTCAATGTTGCTAAAACCCCAACAACAACAAATAAGGCCTCGATTGTATCGCCACTATCTCTGAAATCTAGTCAAAGTAGGATACTTAGCAGTTACATGAACAATAAAATAGCAACAAGCAGAAAATGGCAAAAGTGGTTTGAATATCAACAAGGTTTTAATTGGACACCCAAGAGAAAAATTGAGAAATCACAATCTAATGTGCATAAGTGTAGAACTAGTGTTAAATCTAAATCTAAAACACAGATTACCACTCACAAATAGGAAGCCAAACTGTCCACTCCTCCATCTACATTTGTTTCATGTAATGCAGGTAATTTAACTTGTTTTGTGGATTGTTGATAGCGGATACTCAAAGCATAGGACTGGGAATCTTCAACTGCTACGAAATTTCATTGAGAAATTCATGGGAACAGTCCGCTTTGGGATTGATCATTTCACTGCAATTACGGGCTATGGACATTATGTTCAAGGCAATCTTACTATTTATCATGTATATTATGTTGAAGGCCTTGGGCACAATTTGTTTTTGGTTGGACAATTTTGTGACGGAGATTTAGAAGTAGCCTTTCGATCAAACACGTGTTATGTTCAGAATTTAAAAGGAGATGATTTACTTACGGGTTCTTGAGATTCAAATATCTATACTATCTCTATTTCTGAGATGGCGGCTTCTTCTCCAGTGTGCTTAATGTCCAGAACCACATCCATAAAATCTTGGTTATGGCATCGCCGGTTGTCTCATTTGAATTTTGGCACCATTAACCATCTCATTTCACACGATCTAGTTGATGGGCTTTTGAAATTTAAGTACCACAAAAACCATTTATGTTCAGCTTGTGAACAAGGTAAAAGCAAGAAAGCTTCACTTCCATCTAAGTTGAATCCAAGCACATAATCCAAACTCGAATTACTTCATATGGATTTGTGTGGGCCAATGAGAGTCGCAAGTATTAATGGAAAGAAATATATTCTCATGATCGTTGATGACTATTCTCGGTTCACATGGGTATATTTTCTTCGCACCAAGGATGAGGCTCCATATATGATTATTGATTTTGTTAATCAAGTTTCAAAGGAATCTAAAGGCTTCAATTTTGATGATTCAAACTGATAATGGAACCGAATTCAAAAACAAGAAATTAAGGGCATTTTATGCAAAGTTAGGCATTGTTCATAAAACTTTAATTGCTCGAATGCCTAAACAAAATGGTGTTGTTGAAAGACGTAATTGAACACTTGTCGAGGCTGCTCGAACAATGCTTATCTTTTTTAAAGCACCAAAATTTCTGTGGGCCGAAGCCATTGCTACTGCTTGCTTTACTCAGAATCTCTCTATTGTACACACTCGGCATAATAAAACTCTGTATGAGTTGATTCACGGTAGAAAACCCAATGTTCAATACTTTCATGTGTTTGGATCTCTTTGCTATATAACAAATGATCGTGATGATCTTGGGAAGATGAAACCGAAGGCTGACATTGGTATTTTTATTGGTTATTTTGAGTCATCACGTGGATTTCATATCTATAACTGCCAAACTAAAAAGATTATGGAAACGATCCATGTCAAGTTTGATGAACTCACGGCTATGGCTTCTGAATGCAACAATTTAGAACCCAGGATGAACTGCGCGAATTTCAATAATTCATCGGAAGATTCATAATCCGTACCTTCTATATTAGACTTGGATAATCTGTTTGGTCCTATGTATGAAGAATACTATGCGACGAGATCACAAGAAGTGTCTGATAATTTCGCTGCTAATACTCTTGATAATGAACACACTTCTTCATCATCGTCAATCATCGTTGAACAGGATGATACTCCTTAAATAGTAACCTCTTCTGAAGAACAAATTGACATTGAACCAAACTCTCCAATCTTGAATGAAGTTGTCGATGAATTTATTCAAGAAGACGTTGTAGATTTTAATAGAAATATGTTTCATAATGCACCACCAACTCCCGAATTCAATGTTGCTGAATCTTCTTCAACATATCAGGATCTATCAAATATGTATCAATTTCACCAACAACATTACTCAATTGATAGATTGACTAAGAATCATCCACTTGAACAAGTGATTAGTGATCCCTCAAAGCCGATAATGACAAGGAAAAGACTTCAAACGGATGCAAAAGTTTGTATGTATGCACTCACAATGAGTATGATTGAACCGAAAAATATCAAAGAAGCTATGCTTGATCATAGTTGGATTGAATCCATGTAAGATGAGCTTAATCAGCTCAAACGTCTTGATGTTTAGGAACCTGTCGAATGTCCTATTGGCAAAAACATAATCAAAGTCAAATGGATTTGGAAAAATAAAATTGATGCTGAAAACACCGTTATTCGGAACAAGTCTCATTTAGTTGCCAAAGGATACGATCAAGAAGAAGGAATAGATTTCGAGGAATCGTTTGCACCAGTTTCAAGACTTAAAGCTGTCAGAATCTTTGTGGCATATGCAGCTCACAAGAACTTTCTGATTTTCTAGATGGATGTGAAAACAGCATTCCTAAATGGTCTACTGAAAGAGGAGGTTTTTGTTCAACAGCCTGATGGTTTTGTAGATCCAGACTTTCCAAATCATGTTTATCGTCTTAAGAAAGCTCTATATGGTCTAAAACAAGCCCCGAGAGCCTGGTATGGCAAGCTTTCCTTATTTCTAATCAAACACCATTTTATAAAAGGTATTGTCGATCTGACACTGTTTACAAGAAGACACAGGGATGACATTTTGTTGGTTCAAATCTATGTCGATGACATAATTTTTGGGTCAACTAAACCAGTTTTTGCAAAAAGATTTGAAAAAATCATAAAAGATAATTTTGAAATGTCAATGATTGGAGAAATGAAGTTCTTTCTTGGACTTCAGGTTCACCAATCTCCCCGAGGTATTTTTATATGTCAATCGCAATATAAACACGGGATGGAAAAATGTGATACGGTTAGCACACCAATGGCTACAACTAATCTAGATGCAGATTTACACGGTACTCCAATAGATCAAACAAAATATCATAGTATGATTGGGGGACTTATGTATCTTATTGCTAGTAGACCAGATATTGCCTTTGTGACATTTGTATGTGCGCGTTATCAGGCACGCCCAACTGAAAAACACCTCAAAGAGGTTAAAAGGATCTTTTGCTACCTTAGACAATCCATTAACATGAGTCTATGGTACTTGAAGAAATCTGGGTTTAAGCTAATTGCATATGCAGATACAGACCATGTAGGGTGTAATGATGATTGCAAAATCACATCCGGAGGCATTCAATTTCTGGGAGATAAGCTAGTCAGTTGGTCGTCGAAAATAAGATTGTACAACAATGTCCTCTTCGAAAGTTGAGTATGTATCCTTGTCTGCTTGTTGTGCTCAATTCATATGGATGAGAACACAACTGCTGGACTATGGATATCGTTACTACAAGATTCTGATCTACTGTGACTCAAAAAGTACAATTGCCATATCTTGTAATCTCGTACAACATTCAAGAACAAAACACATTAACATCCGTTATCATTTCATCAAAGAGCTTGTTGAGAAAGGTACAATTGAATTATACTTTGTTAGGACGGAATACCAGCTTGCTGATCTATTTACAAAAGCTCTTCCGAAGAAAAGGTTTGAGTTTCTAGTTCACAAGATTGGTATGCGATGTATGACTCCAACCCAGTTATAACGTCTCGCGAAGTTGTCTTCTTGAATGAAAGATCATACATCAAAACCATGTGTAAATAAATTTTAAAAACAAAACAAAATTTTGAAAAAAAGAAGATTTTTTTTAACTTACGGATTCAAACACATATTTTCTATGTTCAAATCTGTCTTATGATACTAAATTTTTTAAAAACATGGTTCTTTAAATGCAAAATAATTGTATCATAGACCGAGGGGGAGAAAATCATCAAAATAATTTTTCCCTACTAAAAATGTGTTTTGCAAATCCAATTCCATTCAAAAACAAAAAATTTCTTCAAAAATCTTCTTATTTTGAAAATTTCAAGTGTGCAAACTTGTAAAAATTAACAATATCTTGAATAAGTTCTTT